>JAPDRQ010000157.1:0-73808 GCA_030247915.1 Neophaeococcomyces mojaviensis
TGTCAGGAACACTGCCCTGAAATCGGTATGGCCTTGACAACCAACTCACTGTGGATAAGATGATTAACCGTGAACATGCATCAATCGGAAAGCTTAATCCCACCAACGGCCGATCAGTGGGTCTGTTCCGGCAAAGACCTGGTCAACAGATCATCACTTTTTACAAGACTCTTTTCGCCATAATCTTGGGAGTAGAGCAGGTTACAAGGGCTATAATGCACTCATTTTGGTGCTGTCAACTCTGTGGTTGCGTGATCTTGACAAGTTGGCGGCCAGACGATGATTAAGCATGATCTCAGTGCAACATAAGCTCGGGACACACGGACGCCACAATCA
Organism: Neophaeococcomyces mojaviensis; assembly: GCA_030247915.1. Lineage (NCBI taxonomy): Eukaryota > Fungi > Ascomycota > Eurotiomycetes > Chaetothyriales > Neophaeococcomyces > Neophaeococcomyces mojaviensis. Next base: position 337 of record JAPDRQ010000157.1, read on the forward strand.
GCACTTGTGGCGCCTCGGGATCTGCCAATGGAGCACGATATCGATGAATGACGAATCTGAGATGCAATCCTTGTCTGTGTTACGAGAAATTGCATGAACATGTAGATGGTGGGGATGGTGATGACGATATTGTTGGTCTTGTGTAATATTGGAATTGCACAGGGTCGAGGTAACTGTGTACGGAAATTTGTTGAGCTTCGCTGGAATTATTCAGATGGTTTAGTCAAAGTGGTCGATATTTGCAAATGGCAAGAGAGGTATCAAGTAATTACTGGAGGAATTGATGCCAGATTTAATGGAATATCATAAGGACGTTGATTAGATAGATGCACGTGCCAGCGCTTTTGGCAAGATGTTTTCCGACTTCTCAGTCCGCTGCTAATAAAATCAAAGATATGCCAAAATTCAAAACGTTTAAACCCCCAGTACTTGTGTACAAGGCTTTTGTGATGACCAAAGATGCTGCCGTTTCCCTAATCTAGGACGATGCTAAATAACATTTCATCAATTATCAGTCGTATGACACACCTTCTACCTCCACCCAGTTTAAACGTTGATGTCGTACTTGTAGCAGAAAGGACCAGCAGTCGTGCTCTTTAACTCTCCAACAGTGTAGGTATCAAGGTCAAAATATCCCCAGTCTGGCACTTGAGTGTCAAGGGTGACATTTGGAGAGGGAGGGAGGTTAAGTGGCGTCTCGTTGCCCCAAACTGCGTCTGCCTGATCTGGATGTCTGATTTGCCAGCTAGTGTACACACGATCCAACATGGTGTGCAGCGGATACCAGATTGGATCTTGAGCAGATGAGAAAATGTTCGACGCTGGGCTGCCCATAATGAAGTGAGCGCCCGAGTGGATACCTAGCTGACCGCCACCAACGACACCGTTGAGGAGGATCTCAAAAGTGTTTAGGTCCGGGGCTTCGACGGCTTGTTGAACCGCAGTGTAGTTTGTCCATGTCTGAGCGACAAAGGTATTAAGGTCGCGGGTAATGCAGCTTTCGTTCTTGGCGTAGATGGACATTGGCGGGGTTGTGCCGTTGAGGAGGAAGGCATTGGTGACATCGTTGATGGTGCGGGTCATGCCAGCGAAGGGGCCGGACATGATGCAGCCGCCACCAGTGCCGTGGGGGAGGATGAAAGTTGGTGCAATCTGCAGTGGGGTATTGCCAGTGAAGTAGCCATCGCCGCTCATCGAGAAGGCGTCGCCGTTGAAGATAGGAGAGCCGCGGAGATTGTCGGCTGTAGCAGGCCAGTTCCAGTAGGGGAAGGAGCCAGTATAGCCGCAAGTCTTTCTCAGGTCTTGCTCGAAGAGGTGGAGGTACATTCTGTGCCAGACTAGGAAGAAGCCGTTCAGATGCGCGTCTCGCGTTCGGTTGACATGGACCATGGCGTAGTCGAAAAATCTGTTGATGGCGCCAGGGTAGACGTTAGGATCTAGTTGCGAAGGCTGGTTTCGTAGGCAGTTGATGGCATCAGTGTAGGCTTTTCGTTCTTGTGGCGGCATGGCGTCAAAGTCTTTTCGTATCGAAATATTGTCGTCCGTGCATGCTTGATATTTGCCAGGGCATTTGTTCTCCAGCCATTTGTCGACGACGGGGAAGTGAGTGGTGGTTGACCATGGCTGGTATTTGGGGGCGGCTAGAACAGAGCCGGATAGAGAGAGTGCTGCAACAGCGAAGGAAAGAAGGGATTTCACCATGATAGGCAACTAGGGTGATGCTTCCGTGTGCGACAGTTGAAATAACGAGTGTAGCAAAGGAAAGATGGAACTTGTATGTATGTGTTACCTGCAAGGAGGGAAAGGGCGCCTTATGAATGAGACTAATGCAGTAGAGGTATGAGGAAGAGCCGTCAATTGGAATGTCGAGAACGGACATTCAGAAGACGATCTTTCGGTATTTGAGCAATCATGCACGTAAGGCGCAGCACATAGGTCAGTTGAAACATGTATTCTTTTTTGATATGCAAGATGGTAGCGTGCTCACCCTGGATGCAACTAAGCCAGGAACCGTAATTCGCTTTGACAATGTTAGGAGGTGGGTCATCGCCTCCGGCACTAAGACATAGGTCGTGGTGAGCCTGGCTAGGATGAGGTCTTCTGCATAATGACCATGGATGGTTGAAAAAGTGGTCGTGAGTGATGATGCATCGAAAACATTTGAGGCGTGGATACTCTCGGCGGTGGCACTGCCGAGTTTAGTCGGATCCTCTTTCTTAGTGTTGACTGGCTCTGCTGATCTTTCTCAGGCCTGCTCTTCCCGCCTAATCACTTTTGAGTCCCGTCGAACATGTCCATACACCATCCACTGCCACTCTAAAAACCGAACTCGCCAAGAGTGAGGAAGGAAAAGTAGTTTGATGCCAGTCAGACTCCGCTCAACACCAAGCTGCAGCACCAGAAGTGCTGACAGTCTGCGAATAATGTCAAATCTTGTCATAATCCGTTTCTTCTAAAGAGCGCTCAAGCCTACAGTATTCTGAAATACAAGCCAAACGAACTTGGCTACTGCTTACTTGTGAGCATGACAACTTTGGTACTTCCGTAGATTCTCTTGTGAGTGCGGATCTCCGTCGATATACCTGATGAAGAATACCACGCAAGCATTCATATCCTAGGCATGGGCATACTATTCATACAGATCTAGGCTCCCATAACGCTGTTGAGCATGTCCCATTGAAACGTTGCATCTTTGGGTTGCTTGAAACGACTAAGTCGCCTTGCTCGTTCGAGCACAGAAAACAGTGGGTTGTCTCATGACGGCGGAGTTACGGCTTGGCTGCATCCTTACGCCATAAGTTTTGGAAGAGACTAAGAGCTTCAAAGAACCAATCGCGACTTTTCAAATGGGTTAGCGCAAGGATGTATTTGTACTTTGGCTAAGGCAGTGGATGGAAGCTTGGATTATTGAGCCGGGGGCCTTAGCGTTGGTCATTGTGCAGCTAAAAATATATTCCTTCGCGTGAGTGGCACTGCCTGGATGTTATTCTTACTACACGCCCACAATGTTAACATGTTCTTGAGCATGCCTCGGTCGTCCGCTTTTGGAACAGTTCTTGGTGTTCGTGACTTTCTTGAGCCCAGTGGTTTTTGCTTGTTCTTTGTTATCCAGGTTGAACAATATCTCCTCCTGTAAAGAGTCTTTCTTTTGCATGAGGATCTCGTGTTGGCCGTTCTCTTGTCGATTGTCCGAGTTGAAGCTTTAGTCTCGTAGATGGGAGCAAGTCAAGCATGAGCTCTCACGAAGCTTGTAGCAATTATTGATGCACTCCATGTGCTTACAGCTGAAAGCTTTCCATGACGTTATGATATCCAGGCATGTCTGCTCACTCTGTTGGTTACTAGTAATCTTCAAGCTGTGAACGGAGCTGATGCTTGTCATATTCGCACAATAAAGACGTAGTTCCGGTCGATAGTAGTACGTGGATTGGTAGTCTACCTCCGTGTCTGCTTGGCGAAAGTCTTGACGTCTGTGCCACCCTGGTGAATTAGTGCATTCAGCTGCCGCCGATCCACTCCGCTCGGAGTGGACCACAGTCTTCCCGTCATGGTATCTCCTTGATAATTGAACAGGTGTAAACACATTACAACCCAGTCCTCACCTCTCGGGCAAGCACTAAGACAGCAGGTGAAGACATGGCATGCGCAGCGCGCCTGTCCTTGGCACGGAATCAATCTAGATACGTTGAACGAGCCGTGTCCGGAAAATTGTGCATAAAGTTCGTGCGCCCACGAATAATACGTTTCAGGCACGCTGCCGCCAAGACTTGACAGGTTCTTCGAGTGGACGATGAATCATGATCGAAAGGGAACGCAGCGACCAAGGTACAAACCGGTTAGATTAAAGCAACGATTGGGGATTGCTTACCTTCAGCTCTGACGAGCTTGGCATAAGCTTTGCATTGTGCTGATTTTCGGGCAAAGAGATGAGTCAATGCACAACGAGATCCTGAGCTAGGAGGAAGGTGGTCATACGGAATTTTTATGATCCATGCATTACCTGTATTCCTGAAAGTTGCTGACTTCAGAGGATTGATGGGGAGATACGATGGCGGCCTCAAGCTATACTGAACATAAACAAATTGATGTTTGTACATCACATTAGGCCGAAAAAATTTACCCTGCTGACAATCATTTGTTCAGAAGCTGACACTTGCCGTTGATCATTCATGTGGTTGCGGATACACAACACACCATGCTACCTTCCCTTCCTTCGGATCCATCACCGCCGCAAAATGGGTGCACTCGTTCGTAGTAGGATACTTGGACGTCCATTCGATGACCTGTTTTTGTGTAACAGCTGTTTGTTTTGCCACATCTTCCATAGCGGGGTCCTCGCCAGCTTTAGCTATGCGCCTCTTTTCTCTCTCGACTATCCGCTTCCATCGATTGCTGATGCATTCGTGACGGTCAGCACTTTCTTCAAGAAACTCGTCTATACCAGCAACGTGTCGAGCGGCTAATTCAACAGCTTGTGCGGCTATAGCATTCTCCTTCTGATCCTTCCCATGTTCAATGACATCGTGGTTGGTGGTTGCTATGAAGTCTTCTGACCGGCGCAACGTTGACGTTCGGAAGTCCTTATCGATCGATATGGTTGAAGCACCATCACTGAAAATCAAGTAGCAGGCAGTGGTATGTTTTGCGTTGATGTAGGTATATATGCTTGCAAGATCCATGGGATTATACAACCGGGCAGTCTGTGAAGCATTTTGTTTCGATATTGAGTTTCTGCGCAAACTAAGCTCAGTTGTTTCATGGTCGCCAGTCAAATATCGCCGCAATAAAGTTGCTATTGAAGGTCTTCGACCAAACAGCACGAGCAAGTGGTGGAAGTAGAATCGAAACTGTGCGGTTTTGGAGCTATTGTCATGTAAACCTCGGAAATTGAGGGACATTGATAGACCTTGTCGCACTCCAGTCAGCACTCCCACAAACCCAACATAGGTTATGCTTGATGCCAAGACCATGTTTGGTGTCAATGATTTGCTTCGGATGAAATTCAGCTGGACCACAACTAATCGCAGAGGATCCATCGTCCAGTCAAGTGTTCGAAAGTGGAGCATTCTCGCCTGCGAGAAAGGCTGGCCCTTCTCCAAGCTCCTAACACCTCCCGAGGTACATCCCATCAATAAATCCAGAATCACATTCAGTGCCACAAGTAGATACATTGGAACTCCGCTTTCTTCACTAATACCTCGTAACTCCTCTGTCTGTGTGTTGTCGTTCACCTTCCGCAACAGAAGCCGTGACATTTTGTTAACGGTTGGGACCCACTTGTCTGGAATTGCCACATCGTGAAGTAGTGAATCAAACAAGCCCGTCAGCTCTTGCATTAGATCTTTGTAGTGCCTCGCTAGGTTCCGATATCTATCTCTTGGAGGTAATGAAAGATCTATGACCCACACTGGAGGCGTGTAAGGCTCAGAAGCCGGACAGTGGGGAGCTGCCGCCATTTGGCCTGCTTTTGCAGAGATATTGCAACAACCAGGCTCCATTGACTCCTATTGTCGTGTATACCTACTGATATTTGTCTTGTGATGTCAAAAGAAAGAATAATAAGAATGGATGTTACTATCGTCGAAACAATGAAGAACAGGCTGCAATGCCCAGCCGCAGTCACCAGCTCAGGCCTCAATAGACGTAAGATCTGTTAGCACAATGCACTCCTTGCGAAGCCCTGTTTCCGTGCTACCTACCACATATGCCTACCTCTCTTGTCACTTGCGCTAGCAGCATCGTCAGACTTTTGTTTAGGATGATATGATGTATCTTCCAGCCAAGAAGTAGGAAATCTGCATTGACCTTAGGGCTCCTTCCAGCCTAGAGTGAGGCCGCTCTGATTTTACCAAATGTTACCTATCAGGGTTCTACCCTAGGCAGCTGTCTTTAGTGATGTGCCGTCATTTGCGGATCCACAGACCGTGCATATGGAATCGCTACAGCCAATAAAGCATGCACAATCTAGAACGTTAAATCGGCGACATGATTTGCACATCTTGGGACTAGTTCGTTTGACCTATCTTTCATCAACCACAGAGTAGCTTCTATCTTGTCTTTACCAACAACGAACAACTGACTTTGACTCGACCTCCTGCTCTACGAGCATGACTCTTGCGGCCATTGGCATCGCCATAGGATAGCTACTATCAATACTGACATACATGCAGCCTCTTCCAGTTCGACCACCTCGCCTGCTCTTGAACGGAGCCAGGAGCCGCTCCAAACACCAACACGCTAAAATCGCGAACACCTTGGATTGCTGTGCATCTTCCTGACTGTCTCAATGACACCTAATCAACTCACAATAGTGCGTTCGCCATGGACTTCACCAACGAACAGTTGCCTATCATTGAACAAGGATACCCTCATAGAATCAGTAAGGTTTCTACCCACTTCCCCCAATCAACCTACTAGAGCCCAGGAACGAACCAGTTCTAGATGACAGCTTCTCAGAAATCCTTGAAATGGTGGCTATATTGACAGCAGCTAGCATTCCCTGCTGGGCGGTAGATAATTGTGTACTGATATACTACGTGCGAAAAGGATTTGTTTTGTAGATAATCTTAACAGCCTGACGAACAATCAGAGGAGCTACTAGGAGATACGGAACAGGACTAGATTCTATGTGTCCCCACCCAAGATCTCGATAGAGCAAAAGATATGTTTCTTGCGAGAGACTTCTATCCAGTATATCCTCCACACAGTCAACCACTCGGCTCACTTATCACCATTTATCCGAGGTTAAAACGTCGCGGCGTCGACTTTAGATTCCAGCTTCATCCATCTTATTTATACCTCATCGACTGCAATCCGGAGAATATAGCGTATAGCTCTAAGAGTGTACCTTGTCCTCGACTAGCTCACTATACTCAAAGCCTAATGTGGAATGGACGAAGTGGAATATAGAGAAACTAGTCAAGGACGGCGCAATACGAGAGCATATTTGAATTAACCCAGAACCTCATCCCACCGCCAAAATCTGGTACAGACTCGTTTGGGAAAAAGGAAAAGAGATGTGGCATCAAATATCCGCTGGACATATACGAAACGAGGTCTCGTAGGAGGAATACTCGAGATCCGAGGACTCTTCGAAGAGATTTTTAATCGAGCATTGAGTTAATTCGGCGTAAACGTACTAATCGAATAGGTTTACTATTAATCGATGGAATGGTACGTACTAGCGACGCACGAAACGACGACGTTAATGGTCGTACTGTATCAAATTGAATATGGTAAGACACAATGTAACGCGAGCGGACACACTCATCCGGTGACATTAGATCGATGTGAATGGAAGGTAAGAGAAGGACAAGGCGACGTTGAAAGCTATGGCATGAGGGAAAGGTGAGTGCTATAAGATTTCATTTTTCTTGAGCGGCCAAGTTTCGCAAGATTCTAATTGGCCAGAAAGCCTTTATTGAAAACGTTCATCCTAACAAAAACAGTCTTTCATGTTCTTTGAGACATTTCTGGTTCTGCTTCTCAAATCTACAAGCGGCAGATTTATGGTCTCTAATCAGGTTCATACTTTGTCTTACGGAACTCATGATCTGCACATGCATACAGTGTTCTTCCGGAAGTTGCTTAGAAGTCGGTCACAGATCTGTTTTCTTCGCTCAATATTTGAGAGCATGATTTGCAGCCTGTGCACAATGCACGACCACGGAGAAGACAGACTTCAATAACATGGTTCAATGGGCATTCTAAATAAAACACCCTCTCGGGAGGATTTCATAGGTTCTGGTATCAGCTCGTTCAATGCCTGTTAATGTGATACGACATGGTCAGCTGGCCGGAATCAGCACTGGTGACAAGATCTCCCTTCTCATCCCGATATTTGCAGAAGCTGGCACACTAGCAGTCACGATATAGAAATACATCTGAATTCCGACGCTTGAAGAATGCTCCTGAACAACAGCATGCTTTCAACAATCCTCATGTTTGCAAGCGGCACTTAAATCTCGACTGCGGCGTTTGCCAGGACTCGACGACTCTGAAAGTTGAGCCCTGCATCTGCGGATGAAGATTGCATTTGTAAACCAGATATACCATCACATTGTCAATCATGAAGCATATTAGTCGTCCACAGAAGCACCCCCGTGTGCTTGCCTTTTCTCACGAGCTCCTCCCGAACGACTCTCTCGTGGTCGTCAAAACGGCAATGATTATGGTAGGACTTTGTCGCCACGATTTGAAGTGTTCCCTATGAGAATTCGCGAGAGAGTGCTCCTCAACCAAGGGTAAGGCTGCCAAAGTGGCTTGAATGCAGGCATAAGACCATGTGAATGCCGTTTATGCTCTGCTGAAAGGGGCAATCGAGAGCCATTTAGCAGAATAGCGGGGATCTTTGAGAGACAAGGGAGCAGGACGCGGGAGGAAATTATCCTATCGATTTAACAATATTCTGATTCTGGCTCTCTTTTTCACGAAAGAGGTCAGGAGCACGTCATCATCAAAACCTAATGTGATTTCCTCACTGATGCGAAGATGAAGTAAGGGAACTCTGAAAGGAGTAATGGGGCTAAACATGCAGCGTGCCTGGTGGCGGGAACGACTGCACTGGTCCAAGGCTGGTGAACGTGTTGTTGAGTTAACCAAGGCATTGATGACCAGCTTTCACAACTTGCACTTTCCACAACTACCCATTCTCGTCCACTCTTTCACACTTTGATGGTACACAAATCCTTTTGTTCCATCTTCGACTCTCTCAAAATGTGTTTCCAATGCGGTGGAACGTGGCCTTGGACACATCCAGTTCAACTCGCACAACCTCCAGTCAAAGAAGAGTACATCTACCTCGACGATAACCCAGGATTCTACGCAGACACCAGACAGGTACGTTGAGTTTCAGAAATAGCTTGTGTTGGCTATTTTACGCTTTCACTTGCCACCAGCATATGTCCGCAAGCAACTTGTAACTTCCTCATCATTCCCAATTTACCTCGCACCTTCCTATCACAGAAACATCACTCTACCATAAACACCTTGTACAAAGACACACTCGCTGTTGAACTTGATACTGCACCTTCTACACATTGTCACAATGGCTGCTCATGCGAGAGCATACTATACCTACCGAGAGCCATTTCCAGCAATTCCGCAAACACTTGGAGCCCCAGTACCTGAAAGCCGCGCGAATTGGCCCAAAACTTATCGATACAATCCTAACCACCACAATCAGGGAATTCATCCACCAGGGCAGGTCTGGACCTCCAACCAGCCTGCCTCAAACCAATACCACTATTATAACCAGGTAAGCTCTAACGCTCGGTATCTGTGCCAAACGTGTCTAATCTTAACAGCCCGGGGCCGCAACTGGCTACTTCGTCAACGGTCAATATGTCCAATTTCCTTCACCAACTGGTACGACCCGTCCGAATCACTACTACTATTACTCTGAGCCCTCCTCCACTCCTTCCCATCACTACCATGCTTCGCCCTACTCCTCGAGCCCGTGGTCCACACACTACCAAAACTACTACACAAATTACTACAAGAGCTTCTACAAACCACTGCTCGGTTCACACCTCACACCATCATCGGACACATCGTACAAGAACCCCTACTTATACATGCAATACTTAGTTCCTAGCGGTCCGTACATGCTTCCAATGCCTACCTGCCCAGCCGCCATGTCCGCCCAAGCAGCAACCGCACTCGCTACCAACGCTGCTCTTGCTGCTATGCCTTCTGGCCCACCCTACTGGGTTGGCGCAGGCCCCCAGGACTTCTCAGCTCAACAAGCCGTCATCGCACAAATGATGGGGTATGAAGTTAAGCCTTCACCAACCCAGCTTGCGCCATACAAGCCGGCTGATGGCCAACAATTCTGGTGCAAGGAACTTGACGGCAGTTGGACCCTTCGAACTCACACAGATATTGTGATGGGTGAAGTCAGTCCTGGTCATTGGGAGCGTCACACTTCGAGCGGGTATTTCTACTGGGTGCGACAATTGTCTTGAGCTTGATCAGTACAGCTTGCGCTTGCGTTGGTGTGCATGTCAACACGATACACACCACTCAACAAGTACCACTCCCAAACCACGACCAAACAAAAACAAATGAATACGGCTTATAGAACGGCGGGCGTGTTCCATGACAACCGCAGTCCGTCCGAAAATTGACCACCGAGCTTTCCATGACCGAACACGACGGAACGATACCTCAACGAAGTAATGATAGCTATTGTGATTGGTGGTACTGCATATCGTACAAAGGCAAGGTGTTTACGAGCGTTCAGAACATTGCATTTCGAGCTCTTTTGTTTCCCTATCAGGCTATTCTGGACCCAGGTTGGGGGAGGTAGTCTTGGACTCGTCAAGTATATCAAGTTGCTAAGCCGCCCCAAGAGAGTCGATCAAACGAATTATACTTGACTAGTGAATACTCGAACAACCAATCAATGCATTTCATCCAACCTGCCAGACACGGCTCGATATCCGTTTCAGCCACCAATGTGACCGGATAGAATTCTCCTGCTTGCTGTAATTTGTGCTCGCCGAATGCACTCAGTAGTCGTGCCGCAATCAACGAGCTTAACAAGGATATTCAATGCCGTTAGGTATTGAGAGAACATTCATCCTTAGCTTTCGAGCAGCTTCTGCACCTGCTGTGCCTTCTCGCATTCAGTTTGTCTGCTTTCCAGCCTGTGGGAGCCGGTCATCATGGTGGCGCTTAATTCCTGTAGATTTGCTTGCTTGCTCGTTTCTCTTCCACCTTCTGCCCATTGTTCTTCTCCCAAGTGGAATGCATTAAGCATCTCAAGTGCCGGACTAAGGCCTTGTGATTTCCTCGACAGCACCCAGGTTCGAGCTGAAGCTTCATCAACTTTCCTTGCGTCGCCCACGTCACATCCTTCTCCTTCCACGATGTGTCCGGCCATACCTGCCCACTACCCTTTCTCCATATCGCCGATGATGCGGCGCTGTAGGAGTATTCTTTCACATAGTTCAGCTGTGAATATTCGAACGCTCAATCGAAAGTTCTGCTTAGTTCGTCCATCCAAGTACAATCCTGTGTCTCTCCTCAACTCTGCACATCCGGCAACCTGACGGCGATATCGCCACTCTGTGTAATATACCGCACCCATGGCAGACTGGGATACTGCAGTTTTGGCTCAATAATTTTCAAATACCGCACCTGGATGCCTGATGTCGTGAAGTACGGAATCTCAAATTTGACGTTAATCGGGCGTTTCGCCTTTCCAAACTCACCGGTGACGCCGCCCATACTTCCGCCAAAGCCACCGGTCATGCCACCACCTCTTTCATCATCACCCTTGACACTCGGCAGGCCTAGACCTGCACGCATAAGGAATTCTTTTCCACCACCAAATTGCTTGATTTTCCAAACTATGGCGCTCTTCTCAGGGGCGTAGTGTACGCTACCAATATTTGTGCGGAAGCGAGGTGTGTCGGCGTCGTCGGGGACCGGAATGATGATCTCGACATTGTTTGCGGTGGAGCGACGTTTGAACTGCGCCCTGGCTTTGAGCATGTACTCTATCCTCGTTCCGCTGTGGCTTTCCACAACCGCTTCCACCCAGATTAGCGGCTTTACAGCGGTGTTCAGGCGATAGGACATGAGCTCGAACTCGCCGTCGGGCGGGATAAAGCTGATTGTGCGATCGTTCTCGAAGCGAGAGAGACGCACGCATTGGTGAAATTTCACGTCTTCCATTTCAACTGCTTTGCCGCGGGTAGCGCGACCGGTGGTTTCGAACATAACTTTGTCGTTGAGACCAAGGCGCAACTCGGGCATGCCGCTGAGGTAGCACTTCATTTTTATGGCGCCCAGGATTTCGGAGCGCAATACGTTTCCGGTAGAGCTCACAAGTAGATTCAGAGATTCTATAACGTCCAAGAAGACTTCGTTCTTCCGGTAGCGAATCCCCTCTGAGCGCCAGGAGACAGCGTTCGTCACCGCTATGGGCGGCCGCGCTTGAATATCTAGTTTGTGTGATTCCTGGGTGATGTATTCTTGGAGAATTTTTGATTCGGTCGTTTGCGGATAGCCAAAGTCCATCATTTCGTCCAAGAGTTCGTAGATTACAACGAAGTTGTCGCGGATGGATTCCTCTTCCAATTCTTTGAAATATTCGGTAAAGACTTCGACGACTTTGTGAAGGAAGAGGAGGATTTCGGCGGCATTGGTGTTGCGTTTGGTCAGAGCAAGGAGGTAGAGATTGTTGTGTCGGATGTAGAGGTACTATCAGCGTATACACATCAGCGATCTGTCCTCGCTGCCTCTGGTCATCGAGAGCGGCCTACATTGATACCTTCGTCTGAGAAGCACGGTGGCACTGCCGAGGATTCTTCTTCTGCTTCCGACAGGAGTACGGGGAATTTCTCGACTGCTGACATGGGGATGTCGCCTCTATAGTTTCGGGCCAAGAGCGTCTGCACCGTGTCAATTCAGCTTGATTGTGTGCCGGTTGCGATGCTGCTCACCTTGCCCTTGAGATCAAGGAAGAACAACGCAGACGCCATGGTTGAAGGCCCGCAACAGATAGCAGAAAGACCAAGAACAAAGGAATAAATCCGGTAACTTGTGGAGGAGCAGAAGTAAGACGTGAAGTAAATGCCTGCTTTTACACTCGGAGGGCACAACCTAAACCAACAATCTCAGCTACCCTCTGGCTGATGTGGGCAGGAATCCAGCTGCCTGATCTCTCCGCTCTCAGCAGTTTAGGTTGGGTTGGCGAGGCTCAGGAAGGACGCCAGCGTGGGCACAGCGGACAAGTTCATCGGGGTCCCCTCCCGCCTCGAGAATCCACAAAACTGTTTTTCAAGATAGGAAGGTACGGCGAAGATAGTCTAGATAAATTTCCAACCAATTCTCCAAACTTATTTCTACATACCATACCGCGTCCTACTAGACAGTGCAATGCAGCATTCTGAGGCTCGTCTTGCATCTTGCTTGACTGCTTCTCTTTCAGTTGCCAGCTTTTGCGATTTTGGACGCGTAGAAGGATTACCATAAAGGTCCTATAAGAGCTGGCTTCGTACTTAATATTTTGCGCGGCCGGTGTCAGATGGACCACACATCTAGTATGCTTTTCTAAAGCTTGATGCATGCCGTGGCAGCTTCGCGAAATGTTCCCACATTGAGCAGATACATTGAAGCTCCGGATTTTGTTATACGACCGATGCCATGTTTGTTCATGTTTGTACAATTGTATAGTACATCTTTCTCACTCCTGAGTAGAATGGTATCAATGTCACTGTGTAGCTTCCTCAACCAACCCACTCTTCAATCCGCTCGGCTGTAACACTCTTTCCCTCGCAACTCGACTAGCAACTGCTCCTCCCTGCTCTAACGACAATGCTCCAATGATAGCAAGAACAGCCTGCGCATATACCGCAGGGGCACCCGAGGTGGTTAGATCGTTAACCTGTAGAAGCAGCAACGTTAGTCCGTGACCCAAACATGACCTTTTGTGACGAGTAACTTACATCTCTAGGCTGCCATCTCACAACCTCCGGAATCCCATACATGCCCGCAACAGCCGCGATCTGCTTAACATCCAAGAAGTACTCCTTGCCCCTTCCGCTCAGCACCTCCACATTGGCCAATGCAGGGTGAGTGAACGGTTGTCTTCCGTACTCATCGGGACGTACCGCCTCGGCCGCCTTCGCCAGCACCTCTCCCTCCGCAGCCGTGAGTAATCCCAACGAGCACTGCAGCTCCAATATCCGCTTCCCTGTTCTTTCGTCAGTACAAGTATTTCTCTTCTTCTGTTAGACAAGGCATGCGAACCTAGAAATGCAAGTCGGTCGTTGAACCCCCGTCGCCCATGATCAAAACTCTTATGCGTAACCGCTAGCCACTTTGTCTCATCGCTCAACATCTTTGACCCGTTCTTGCCCAGAAACGCAGCGTACATAGCGTCTAGTTTATCGGGAGACTTGTTCACAGGAAAGGGCTTGTAGTTTGGGGGATAGGGCTTTGCGCGGATAGGCGCAGCCATGGCGGGCGGTGTGCGAGACCATCGGCCTGGTTCAGTACTTGTACTTGAGCCCCGTATGGAGCCGTCCTGCTGTTGCTGGTCTAGTTGAGGTGTGAAGGATGAAAGACATCGCTGTTGCTTTTGTAGGAAGCGTTGTGGTTGGGAACACTGCCGTGTTGGACGCCGACGAGCTGGTTTCAGGCAGCTAAATAACGACCGGGAGGATTGCTGCAGCGATGAAGACATGGCTGTGAGGTTGAACGAACCGATCGAGCGAAGGGAGATGGTTGTGGTGTAGTCCTTTGTGACCACAACTTTCCTGAATGCGCAGTCCCTTCGACGAAATAACGCTAGGCCAACCCTAACCCTAAATCAAGCCTGCATCTGCTATACATACTCAGCAGGACATTAGTCTTCAGTCTATACACTCCAGTAGGACTTGCATTTGTCGCGCAGAGGAGACCATTTGAGCGACAGGATCGATTTGGCATTGCGAAAGAGTCTCAACAAAATACCCGACGCTTTAATAGCCCAGACGCTATATACAAGTTCCAGATCGAAGAGCAAACTCACTTCCACTAAGCATTCGTCAATACGACCTAATCTTCGGTGGCACACTAGCACACTCGCTCTCATCCAGTGTCGCAAAAACCACATCCCGATACCCAATCCCAATATCGTCTCCGACATCCCTCTGCCAACTCAAGCTATGCCTCATGAAATTCTTATCGTCTCTCTCTGCATAATCCTCCCTTGCATGACTCCCTCGACTCTCCTTCCGCTCCAATGCACTCTTTGCCGTCTGTGCCGCGCATGTCAGCAGGTTGCGCATCTCGAGTGTCTCAATCAGATCCGAATTCCATATCATGCTCTTGTCCCTCACGCAGACGTCGTTGTTGAATGCTTCCTCCACCTTTTGTATTCGATCCAGACCTGTGCTGAGAGAGTCTTCGTTACGGAACACTGCGACGTCTGTCTGCATAACTTTTTGCATCTCGTTACGAAGGTCGGACGTTAGCCGACTGCCGTTCGCCTGCCTCAGCTGCTCAAGGTCAAGGAAGCCTTGAATTCCCGTGTCAGAGGTGATTTTATTGCCACTTCGCACAATTGGCATGCCTCTTTCATTGTTTTCATTGATGTGACCCGCTGCTGCTCGGCCAAAGACTACAATGTCAAGCAACGAGTTCGCTCCGAGACGATTCGCACCGTGCACGCTAACGCAGGCAACTTCGCCAGCAGCGTACAGGCCGTCAACAACGCTCTCTTCGCCTGTCTTGGTGTCCACATCCAGAACTTGTCCTTTCCAATTCGTTGGTACACCACCCATGCAGTAGTGTACAGTGGGAATAACAGGTATCGGCTGACGTGTGACGTCCACGCCGGAGAAGATCGACGCGGTCTCGGCAATTCCAGGTAGTCTCTCGTGAAGAGTTTCCTTCGGTAGATGTGATAATTGCAGGTAAATGTGATCTTTGTCGGGTCCGCAGCCTCGCCCTTCCCTTATCTCCATGTTCATACTTCGGCTAACCACGTCTCGACTCGCAAGATCTTTTGCCGTAGGCGCATACCTTTCCATGAACCGTTCTCCTTCACCATTCAACAGATAGCCTCCTTCTCCTCGCGCTCCTTCGGAAATCAAAACCCCTGCACCATAAATGCCACTAGGATGAAACTGAATGAATTCTAGGTCTTGCAGTGGTAGACCAGCTCGACTCGCCATTGCTAGACCGTCCCCAGTGCTGGTATGCGCTGAGGTTGCCGAAAAATAAGCACGACCATAACCTCCTGTTGCCAATATCGTGTTTCTAGAGAAGACTCTATGAAGGGTGCCCGACTCCATATCAATACAGGTGACACCTATGCAGCTCTTCTTTCCGTTGGCTTCATCCATGATCAAATCCAGAGCAAACCATTCTATCATAAACTGACAATCGTGGCGAAGCGCGGCACCGTAAAGGGTGTGTAACATTGAATGCCCTGTCCGATCAGCAACACAAGCAGTTCTATGAGCCTGCCCTCCGTTTCCATAATCGAGACTTTGGCCACCTAGCGGTCGCTGATAGATGAGGCCTTCTTGCGTTCTCGAAAATGGCATCCCATACGCTTCAAGCTCGCGCACTGCACGTGGTGCCTCGCGACACATATAGTGGATGGCATCCTGGTCTCCAAGCCAATCTGAACCTTTGACCGTGTCGTACATATGCCACCGCCAGTCGTCCTCGGTCATGTTCCCAAGAGCTGCATTGATACCACCCTGCGCGGCGACAGTGTGCGAGCGTGTTGGAAAGAGCTTGGTGATAACCGCAGTGTTGAGGCCCTTCTCAGAGAGACCAACCGCGGCACGAAGGCCAGCACCTCCCGCACCAAGGACCAACGCGTCATACTCATGATCGACAACGTTGAAACTCTCCTTGTGTCCCAGCAAAGAAGTCGTCGTGGCACTCCGCCGCTGTTCGTAAGATAGTTGCCGCCGCGAATGATGTTGACATATCCTCAACCTCTGATTGGTTACGACTTGAGCTGGTCTGAGGGAACTTGAACCGAGGTTAAGCACCGAAGCTCTTGGTAACAACAGCAGCGAGCTTACCAGCGGCTTCATTTCGACCCAAAATTCCCTCAGGCTCGAGAACAAGGAAAGGATGAAAGAACGAAAGTGAAGTAGTCCAAGACGTCACACAGCCAAAGAGCACAAGAAAGCAAAGAAATTCGAGAGGTCGAAAATGTTTCGAGACGCTAAAACTCAATCCCCGCACGTGGCACCGGGGCGGTCAAGCCTAAGCCAGTTCTTCCGGTATCGCAAAATCACCTCGGAAGACTTCGATTGTGTCTAACGAATGAGGTGCTTTCCTTCTGCATTGAGAGTCCCGTTGTCACATCGGTGTTGCGTCGTGAACATTCGTCAAGGTAAGCTGTTACATGCCTCTCTATACTAGTCCTCGGCCTGGTTGTTGTTAGGTTCAAATAAACTCCGGTCGACTAGAAGTTGGATATTGGACTGTGTACAATAGGCACAACTGGTGGTAGAGATTTCCTACATTCTTGGCATAGGCAGAAAGAAAGATGAAAGAGTGATGCGGTGGTAGCTGCCAGTGTTTTCGTCGAGAAAGGCGGCCATGCCTCGCGCAAAAACCACATTCGGTAGGTCTTGGGACGCATTATTGCCAACAGGACTGTTTGCGTCTTCGCTATCGTCTGAGATCCTGACGGGCATTCGAGCCCACTTTTCGATGAATTGTGCTCCATTTTGTGGCTCGTAGGGTGCTTTAACGAAGAACATTTTCACAACGCCACTGTGCCAAAATTGTTGATCCTGCCATAGTCGCACACGGTCAACCTCCAAGATCTCTTCTTGTCTCGTAATCTTGCGCCCAGCTTCCTCGAGTTTGATCCACGACCTGAGCACGCTGGAGCCGGTTGATGCACGCATGTCACCTTCGACGTGATCATCACTCTCAAGCAGTCTCAGTGCCTCTCGTCTAATGTGTGGATCTCGGCACCTCCCAACAACGAATGCAAGTGTGTGAATAATGCCCGTGTCAATGCCGAAAGAAACCTTCTGGCGTCTGCGCAAGCGGGACGCTTGACTGACATGATCGTAGACTCTTACAATTTCTGCGAACTTGTGAATATGCTTATCGAAGATGCATTCCTGTGTGGAACCAAGTGTATCGAACAATATTTTCGTGACCAAACCTGCGGCTTTCAGAAGCAACTTCGAGACACCCAAGTTAGGGTGTTCCTTGTATGCTGCAGATGGTATCGTTTCAAGAAGGTCACCCCATTGAGTCAGGAGCGATTCTACCAGATCTTTGTTTTCACAGAATACACCCGACTCTTCACTCGTATTCGTTGCGTTGATCACACACCAACCAGCAATCATTTCGAGTGAATTTCGCGCTTCCAAAAGTGTATTGAAGGAAGTTGGGAAGATTGGAATACCTGTACGGGCAAGTTGCTCGTTCTGCTTAGCGGCGACATGAAGAGCGAATGAAGACGGCAGGTCGACAAGGAAGCAGTATCTTGTTCCCAAACGCTCGAGAATTGGCTTGAGATAATCTTCGAGGAGAGTCATCTCGGTTTGGGTCAAGACTGAAGTGCCATCCCGTACTCTTTCCTCGAGGTCATTAATGAGGTTGCAACCAGTACGGAGCATTTGGAATGCCACAGGATTGCTTTGCAGATTCTGCAAGCAGACCATGATGATGCAGGACATCAATGCAATGGTATGTGATATTGATCCTTGACTGGCTGCGGTGGCAGCTTTCGAGCATTGCTGCCACAAGAGTTGCTGCAAATTAGCTTCTTGATCCGGGTCGTTGTTCAGCTCGAAGGACTCATGCAGAGCTCCAAGGGCAGTCACACTGTGAAAGATTGATTGATGAGCGGCCGAAGCTTGTGGTACGAGCACATTCCAAAACGAAACATCCCGGTAACCAGACCATTCTTGAGCTGTCCTCCTCAGAAAGAAGAGGAAGCTGCGCTTCTCTTCGGCCGTAGCAGCGGGTAGCCATGTCAGTGCGCTCGAAGCGAGAATCCAGCTGTCCTGCGTCTTTCCTTTGGGTAAAGGTTTGATCCTGTCTTCATCTGATTCGAGCATGGGCCTTTCAATTTCTGTCTTGCTTGGACGTTGGCCTTCTGTTACTGATTTGCTTGACTTTCTGGTTGTTCTAGGAGGGGGTGCCGACTTCCTCCGCTGTCTTGATTGTATAGACAAATGTTGAACATGTGCGCGTATGCGCGCAGTTTCGGCCTTCGAACTCCGTGAAAGATGAGTGGAAGAGCTATCCTTATTAACCCAGAGCAAGTCTCCGTCCATTGGGTGAGCATGTGGCGAGGTAGCCTGGGAGCAGCTACCTCTTTTGGACAATGATCAAGATGTGTGTGAACGAAATTCGTCGAACGGCTGGTCGCGCTTTCTCTGCATCACGGTCAGGCACAAGAGAGACGCAGTCCTCCGACGATGGGTCCTCAATTTATGGTCAGGCAACTACTCGGATGCTGTTTCTTCAGCGACAGTCGGTTTGGAATTTGAAATTTCGACCCCCCTCGGTGTCGGGTATTGTGATCAACCCTCCCTGCAGTAGATCCAGAATCTTGCTGTTTCATAAAGATGCATTAGTCAAATGCGTAGCAAATTTGTTGTATGAACTGCCGCAAGCAGAGAGGCGTAGGTTGCATAGAAAGCGACCAGCCAATTGTGACTATTTGAAAGACCTGAACAATGACCCTGGGGATCAACACCAACAAGAATCGCCTACAGGTGTGGTTGTCAAAAGAAACTTGTTCCAGCTCGAGCAAGCGTCGGTGCCAATGATCGCCGGTCGCATGGCATGAGTCAGGCGGAGGTTTTGGGAAACGAGCCACTCAGTGCAGGAGGCCTCAGGGTTGTGAAGAGTCGAAAATCGCTACTTGCCCCCATTCTGAGAAGGAATTTTGAACCGAATGCGCTAGCTTGTAGATGCCCTACTGCCCCACGACTGATTTAGCGTCTTTTCCTCGCAACTTTCTTCACCATTGCTCAACCTCCTCCAACATTAATCTATCTTGGTTGCCAGGCTCTGCAGATCAGCAAAGCCAATACCATTGCTCTACGTGGACCACCTCGGGCCGTAAAAACATGCCCTTGTTTTAGTCATGGCCCGAATTTGGGGTCTTCTCATGCACGGAGTGAGCACTTTCTGTTATTTGAAATTCTTATGTGGAAATAGATGTCTGATCTCTCTATGAAAAGAATTGATGCCGTTTGTCACGATCAATGTCTCATAATATCTGCAGATGAAGCTGTCTATAGACACGCGCAAAACCCACGCCTACAGCCATGCCACCCAAAGCAAGTGCTGCGATACCACTACGACTGAACCATGTTTCCTCTACGACACGAGGTACTTTTTGGGTTTTCCGCTTTGTGACATCCGCCTCGAAGCCTGCAGCTGCAGTTCCCTCCATTTCAAAATCTGACCATTCGATGTTCTCGAGCAATTTTTGGTACTCGACTGCAGTTCCGGGCCAATTGTTCTCGATGGTACCATCCTCGCGTTTCCACCAGCTCGTGCATGAATCATCCGCAAAAGTCGTATTCTGTAACCTTTCTTGAAGGACTTGGCAATAGTGTTCAGTCACATCAGTCTTTGGCCAGAACGCTAGGGTATCCGTTTCGCCCTTTCGCGCGGTGAACATCCTATTGATCATAGCACCGAGACAACGAGCCTGTGCCTCAATGACCAGAATCAGAGAAGTATGGCTCAAGTTGGTGTTGGGTCCGTACAAGATACCCAGATTCGGCAAGCCCGGCACCATGATACCTTTGTACGCTTTCGGGGCGCCAACTGACCAGATCTCATTCAGTGTCCGCCCGTTTTGTCCAGTGATATCGAGCCGTTTTAGAAACGAGAAAGTGTCGAACCCAGTCGCAAGAATCAACATATCGTACGCCCTCGGTTCATCGCTTCCTTCAAACTTGATTCCCTCGACTGTCACCTCCTTAATCGATGCGGTCTCCAAATCCACATTTGACCTCGTCAGTGCAGGATAGTAATCACTCGTGATAACCGTCCGTTTGCAACCTGGGTTATACCTGGGCTTCACTTTCTCCTGCAGATCGGGCCGTCCAGCTAACTGCCTCGCCACCAACTCATCATTCATCGCCCGCATATGGTCTGCTGGATGCGACCCTGCCTGCGTCACAGCAGTATGAAACCTCTCGCGATAGTTCATCATTTCAGCCCTGATCCGCTTCGCTAGTGGCGGACAGCAAGCCGTCAACGTTCGCTGCCACTGCGGAATTGCATAATCGACCCTGGGTATAATGAATCCTGGTGACCGCTGACAAACCGTCAGATGTGCAACTTCGTCCACAATCTTGGGCACAATCTGCGCTGCCGTCGATCCGGTTCCAATGATTGCAACCTTCTTTCCCTTCAAATCGAACCCCCTGTCCCACCTCGCCGAATGCATAACCTTTCCACCAAACTTTTCTAACCCCTTCATCTCCAGTCCTTTCGGTACATTCGTTTGCCCGATTGCACTCACCACAAAATCTGCAATAATCGAATATTCAGCCCCGTCGACATACTCCCGCTCCTTTCCCCCATCGACACGCACACCCACCTCCCACAGCATCTTCTCCCCGTCCCATCTTAATTTCACGACCTCACTGCTGAATCTGGCGTACCTATACAAACCATACCTCTGCGCAACATCCACAAGATAGTCCAATATCTCCTGCTGCTCAGGTAACAATCTCGTGAACCCTGGATGAGGCGCAAAGCTGTAGGAGTACAGCTGAGAAAAAACGTCGCACGCGGCGCCGGGGTAGATGTTGTCGCGCCAGGTGCCGCCAAAGCCGCCGGATTTCTCGATAATGACGATATCACGGATGTTGTATTTTGTGAGGAGTTCGACAGCCATGCAGATTCCCGAGATGCCGCCACCAATAATGAGCACTTTTGTGCGTGTGAAGCCTGTCGTGTTGACCATCTTGACTGCTGTTGCGGTGAAGCTATCGAAGACCAAGAAGTTCGCCGGATCTTTCAAGAGCATAAATGCAAAGATTACCTACCGATATCAATGCACCGCTGAGGCGTTCAAATCACGAACTACCAACGCGAGTAGTTCAGCAAGCCTTCAACATCCAACCGCAGTTGCGTTGCACATATCCCGAACAACTACCCACCTCGGCAGTCGAGAAGGCATTGCGTGATGTGATAAGGGCACCGACCAGTCCTTTTTCGTAACCTCACTCACCAGCGTTGAGGCAAATGCCTCTGTGAACATCCTTCCACGGCTTCAGCCTGTGAGATCTTGCGAAAGGTTACTGTGAACCAATCCTAAAGCGCATGCATTACCAGAGCGACACTAGGCAGATTCCTCCGTTCTCCTATGGAGGGACAGCTACGCACCTCCATTCTTGCATCTGCGTTGTACGCGTACGATTGTCAAAAGGATAAGCCAGCTGATCTCGATTTGCAAAACTTGGTATGG
This sequence comes from Neophaeococcomyces mojaviensis, assembly GCA_030247915.1. NCBI lineage: Eukaryota > Fungi > Ascomycota > Eurotiomycetes > Chaetothyriales > Neophaeococcomyces > Neophaeococcomyces mojaviensis. The sequence continues at coordinate 22,268 of JAPDRQ010000157.1, forward strand.
TTATTCTGCAATACCTGAGCAATAGATGGTAAAAAGCACTACAGAAGTACTGTTCGGGTAGTTGCTTGGCTTCCCCACAGCTTCTAGCGCTTGTTTCAGGATTTAGCGCTCCTGTCAGCTTCCCACACTCTGTTTCTGGAAGCTGCCAAGCATTATCTTCTCGATGCACAGAGTCTAGGCTTTGGGCTGCTGGTACACATACTGCCGAACCAGATCTCGGATTGAGATACTCTTTCACATTCTTTGTGACAGGTATCCTCGTCTATCTGAGGATCCACACTTATCGAACGACTACGCTAGTGCTTCTCAGCTTTCAACTTGCAGGAGCACACTGTTGCTTGTTTGTTCAACGCTAGGATTTTCGGAGTGTCTGTCTAACGCCGTGAGCTCGGTCCGTCCGTCAGCCACTACTCCTGATCATCCTATTGTCCCTGAGATATTACCCTTGTCTTCACGTGAAGACACATCGGCATCGGCCTTCAAGCTGTATCGGTGGCCGTGAGGACTCGGAGATCATTCACCCTGGTCTAGATAATGCATGATTCCTGTGACATGTGAGAGTACAGGGTAATTGTCCTCAGCTAGACCGGTCGCCATTTCCTCTCCCACCAGCATAGATGCCTTTCATGATGGACCGCTTTCTCATCCGAAATTTCGACCGGTTTGCCGATTCACGCGAAATGAATTTCCCATGTCTTCAACCGAAGTTTCTGTTCCCAGCACTTCACCTACAACCGTGGTCTAGAGTTCTTCGGCCTGACCAAGAGATAAAGAACCTTTAATCAGACTCGCTAGACAAGCTGCATTGTAAAGTTTTTGCCAAGAGCCCCTCCATTTATTCTTATAATCTCACTGTGTATTTGCCTCTACTTTGATAGTGTGATGTTCTTCCTATGGTTGACACCAAGCCCCGCAGTGAAAAGGAAAGAGTATATGGTGGCGTTGGAGAGTGTAGTTGATACCGAGTGCTGTGTTGCCCGCCCGAAGTGTGTGTTTTCCTTAGACTATGGGCCAAGGCAGAATACTGATAGGCGTGCCAGCAGGTGGTAGACTTTTGAGGTAGCCATCACCGATAACACTTAGAGTCAAATAAAAAATGCAGGACCATGTGCTGAATCTCCTGAAGAAGTTCGAAGAATCGGAAAGGGCAATAGCGCCTGATCTCTAAAGCATTCGTAGGATGGGATATACCATGGTGAAGGCATGAAATGTGAATTCATATGCGACGATATGTAAGTGCAGAGTCAGCAGGTAGGCGATTGAAAAACACCTTGGCTAGACTGGCTTCGATTATCGATTGGCTTTCATGGCGTTACAAATTTCTTCATTTGTCTCTCTGCTTTCCTTGTGAACGCAACTCAATCAACACGTATCCAGTCCAGTGGCCTTGCCGTCGCTGCATACTCTTGTCCTCTATCTCGTGACGATTCAGAATCCGCTGTCTCCGCTCCCTTCCCCTTAATTTCTTCATTTTGTTTCTCACTGTGCGACCTTCTCCCGTTCTTGAGCTTCGACTTGATCTTCTAGTACCCCATAGTCCGTCGGTGGGAATGGTACGACTTCTTTCTTTGCGCTATGATAGGGTACTCCTGGGATGCAATATCTTTGAGTTGTGGGCAGGCAGCAAGAGCAGGAAGAGGCGTTCGCAAGGTTGGAACACCTGGAGGACTGCTCGTACCATATCACATGGAGATAAGCTTCTTATCGCTTTTTGTCCGAAGTTGAGCCGGGGCGAATGACGCTCTGCCCAAAAATGTTTCGTCGCAACTTGCTGAATTGTGTAACCGTCTTTCAAGCACTTCAAGCTTGAAGCACAACCACACGACTCTCATAATGACCGCCAACGGTGCCGATACGAAGTCAGAAGTCGTCGCAAATGCTCTCAAAGAGCTTGCGACCATCGAGAAAGACTTCGCCGCAGTTGAGCTTGATGCATGTATGTTGCAAGCCTGATTTTCCCTACACCTCCACAGCAAGATGAGACTGTTAACTTACTGTATCTTGCAGTGCGACAAAAGGAATACTCCCTGAAAGAACTGTACGCCAGGCGCCAGACCTGCCTTGCTAGAATACCATCATTTTGGTCAACCGTTGTCGCAAACGGACCTGAAGAGCTTCAAGCCGTTCTTGCTCCTAATGACGCTCCTGTCTTTAACGCACTGAAGTCGATGAAAGTCGAGCGATACCAGATCAAGTCGGATACCGAAGGCGAGCCACGCAGTTTGCGCTTTACCTTCGAGTTCGAGAAGAATGAGTTCTTTGAGGATAGCATCGTGGTAAAAGACTTCGAGTACAGGGTTCGAGAAGATGGCGGATCTCTCGTGAGCAGGCCTGTGACCTTCCACTGGACCAACAAGGCGAAGAAATCCGGTGTGAACAAGCTGTTGGATTTGACGGAACAGTTGTACAAAGCCGAGGAAGCTTTCGCTGAGGGCCAAATCGAGAAGAAGGAGCGAGAGAGTTTGTGGCAGTATGAGAAGCTGAGGGAAGAGCTGGAGAGGCAGGAAGATTCTAGTGAGGAGCCCGGTTTCTTGAATTGGTTCGGCTTCCGAGGTGCTGTCGATGTGCCAGCTGTCAAAGAACAAGACGAGGAGGAAGACGAGGACATTGAAGAAGACGGCACTCTCGACGTCGAAATCTTTCCTGCTGGCGATGATATTGCTCTGGCTTTGGCTGAAGACTTGTGGCCTAACGTTATGGATTACTTCATTCGAGCGCAGGAGAATGACGACGAAGACATCGAGATAGACGAAGAAGAGGAAGATGAGGATGCGCCGGAGCTTGTGAAGGCTGGGGATTTCGAAGGATTCGATGAGGAAGATGAGGACGAGAAGCCGCCAGCCAAGAAAGCGAGAAGATCATAGGGTGGATGTTGATGGCCGGCGCATGATAGAATACGTCGCGCTGCTGTGGGGTCCCTGTTTGTAGTGTCCATATAGGCCAACGGCGTCCCGGTGTGGATGAAAGTGCTTCTGAAAAGTAACATCGATCCGGCAGAACAAGATGCTGCCTTCTCTTGACACGCCACGAGATCTCAAGGAGTTCTGACCCAGGCTGCTCTTGATGCACTCTCATATTCCTAGTGATCTTCCAAGCCAAAAATCCATTTTCTTTATGCTTGAGTTAGAAGCATATCTCCTTCAGCTTTTCGCTTGTGGTCATATCGCAATAACCAGAATTAGTAAAATGATCAACACCACAATCAACACAGCAATACAGCAACTGCTGTATGTGTCCTCATTCCTTCGTATGACCTCTGCAATCTTCTTCGTCCCAACCTGCAATTTCCCACCAACCCGATCAGCGAGCGTATCAACCTCATCAAGCATAACACCCTGCTCTTCCAACTCCCTTCCCATGTCTTCCGCCTGCCCTCGCAGCACACCAACACTCCGAAACACACCATCAAGCTGCTCATCCTGCTCGCGCATCATAGTCTGCTGCTGTTGGTGCTCGAATGCTTCGTACGCGTCCTCGTCCTCATCATGAAAGCTGTCCGGGTCAGGCAACCCTCCTCCGCCACCGCCCGTGGATGACTGTAGTTCTATCCGCATAGACTCAACCTCCTCCGTAACATCCCGGACAAAAGCCTTGCGGCGCTGAACCTCAGCGACATCGAGCCCGAAGCGGTAGGGATCGGATTCAACGGCGAATACGGCGTCAAGGAGGTCAGCAAGGTCATTGGTGAGGGTTTCGAGGTTGCTGGTTACTTCGGCGCGGGATTGGAGGAGTTCTGTGGAAGGGCCGGACTTGGATTTTGTGGATGAGAGGCTGCGGATGCGCAAGTATGAAGAAAAAAGATGTCGGGTCTGAGTCAGGAGTGATTGAACGTCCCTAGAAAAGTTAGTTGCCCATGAGGTACAGACTTAGTGCGAGCATACGCCTGGACTTCAAGGAAGGGGTCTTCCGACGACATGTTGAGATGATGACACAAAGCCTACCGCTGCAGGATAGATAGAATGAGAGTGGTGCCCAGAAGGGCGCCAGATTATTTTCAGATCATGTTCCCGGAACACCAGCGATGCATCAGCGACTCAAATGACACAAGAGGGACACTTGTTTCAATGTCGTTATCTTGAAGCCTGAACCAAACAGTGCAAACATCTAACTTGCAATGCTCTTAAACAGTAGGGTTAGAGTGTGATAGATCTAACCCGATGTGTACTAGCTAAGAACAACATGGCAGTTGCTGATCTCCATTGGGGCTTCTAACGTTCCTTCCCTCAACAGCTCGCGAACATGTCACCTTGACTATGCCAGAGTACACCAAAGCCTCGTGTCCTTAACAAGGGTCAAAGTCCTACTGACTCGGCTCTATCAAATTGCGAATGCAGCTTCTCTGACCCCGCAAACCTGGGGAAGGTGCAGCCGCATCTGTTCGTCAATCCATGAGGGTGCGGGGAGAAGGACAAATCATATTCGTGGCCGCACAGACTCCCTCGAACGAAAAGGCGATGGGTCGAAGACAATCTGAAGGATCTATCTCGGTGGAGTGATCCTGCTTGTCGCAGCTCGATGAGCTGTGCTGCAGACTATGCCAGTCGGGTTCTTCTCTATTCGCAGGAGTATTTGATCATGAGCTACGTCTGGCTCAGGAGCCACTAGGGCCTCCTAAACCTCCAAGGCCCATCTGATTTGCCCATGCTTGTGCCTTACGCAGATCGACTGACTCGTGCAAAGTCCTGTTGGCTGTCCGGCCGGTCCAGAGGAGGAAGACATTGCTTTTGATTTGTTGTTTAGATCGAGCTTGAAGTACAAGGTGAGGAGTATGCTTTAAACTCAAGCGCAAAGAGGAGTCGTTATTGAGGGTATATCATGAAGTATAGGGAACTTGCTGTCCAAGTACTGCTCACTGCAAGCAACACACGAGAAAAGTCGATAGCCAAACACTGTGACAAATCGAAGCTCTTGAGCATTGAGACAGTTTTCGATCATTATGAAAGCACTTGCATATCAAGGAGATGGTAAGGTAGAACTAGTGGATAAGCCGAAGCCAGAGATCAAGGATCCCACAGACGCAATTGTCAAAGGTAAGAGTGCGAACGGCCATTGACCTCTGTCAGGGGTATTTAATGTCGGACTACTTGAAATCAGGTGCAACTCATTGCGGATACACCATACCATGATCCCTTCTTAGCTCCCACTAACACAACCCTTCACAGTCGTCTACACCACCATCTGTGGTTCAGATCTCCATATCCTTCAGGGTCATGTTCCGACCTGTGAACCTGGTCGGGTGTTGGGCCACGAAGGTGTCGGCATAGTCGACGAACCGGGCTCTGGTGTCAAGCAATACAAAAAAGGCGACCGCGTACTGATTTCTTGCATTAGCTCCTGTGCAGCATGTTCCTATTGTCGCAGGGCTATGTACAGCCACTGCGCCAAAGGTGGTTGGGTGCTCGGGCATACTTCTGACGGCACACAAGCAGAGTACGTGCGTATCCCACTGGCTGACTCGAGTTTGCATCCTGTGCCTGAAGGGGTAGATGAGAAGGCGTTGGTGATGTTCAGCGATATTCTGCCTACCGGTTTTGAATGTGGAGTCCAAAACGGGGCGGTAGCGCCCGGGAAGAGCTTGGTGATCATCGGAGCAGGACCGGTGGGACTGGCGGCACTGATGACGAGCAAGCTGTACACTCCAGCGATGATCATCGTGATCGACAGGGACGTCGGCAGATTAGGGGTTGCGAAGAAAATTGGAGCCCAGGAGACGGTTGAGGCAGGGAATGATGAGGCAGTTGTTAAGAAGGTTATGGATCTGACTGGCAGTGTTGGAGCGGACACGGTGATTGAGGCTGTTGGAGTTCCGCCAACACTAGAGTTAGCTCAAGACCTGGTCGCACCAGGTGGGAACATCGCAAACATTGGAGTACATGGAGAAGGATGCCGATTGAAGATTGACAAATTGTGGGGGCATAATATCAGTGAGTGCACCCGTTGTCTTGTAGGACTACATTGACATTGTTGGGCAGCTCTTACCACGAGGTTGGTTGATACTGTTACAACACCGATGCTGCTCAAGCTGTTCGCCGCTGGCGGCTTGGATGCAAAGAGCTTGATGACTCACGGTAAGCTGTCGAACATATTCTGTACGTCTTTCGTACACTGACTCGTTATCTACAGAATACGAGTTCTCGAAAATGGAAGACGCCTATTCCACATTCAAGGCCGCGGCTCAACACTCAGCATTGAAGATGCTGATTTCAATGTAGAGATTTAGTCCGAGATCAGCATTCCTTTACAGTCAAAAGGATAAGTCTTTAAGAATGCAGACAAGAACAATGCCAGAATAATAACTATGATATTGAGTTCTGTTTTCAAGAAACTATTCCTCGAACACTATTGAGCTTAAATCCAGCCACTGCAAATCACCTCATCTCCTTCAAACTCACACTGCCAGATGCAAATTCAATCTCCTCTTTACGCAACTGATCCCATACCGCTCTCATTCTATTTCAAACTCCTCGATCTTTATCGTTGGCAAGCCTATTCAGAATCTTATGCCTGACGACATGTGCTGCCGTAGCTAAGTATTTATTATGTATTACCTCCAGGTGCTCCTCTCAAGAAATTCTTATCAAACTTCAGCACTATAAGTTTCAGAAACCAAAGTAAACCCGACTTTTCTCATGAATATCTTCTTGAATTGACACTTTTGTACTCATCGATGTTGGCCCAATTTGCGATGGCACGTTCATTTTCGAGGTTCAATTCGGCGATCAGCTAAGGGCAGGGCAGTTCAAGCGCATGATAAAGAGAAACGTAGCACGATGTCAGGCAGAAGGGGTATTGTCATTTCATGTTTGTCTATATGAGCTCACCTTGGAAAACCTATCATCATCTTGAAGCATATTCTTGTTCAGCTTGGTGGCGTGTCTGTGTATTCTGACTGAATCTCTGCGGACCCGCCTAGAATCAATGGTGGCCCTCTGATGAATGTGTCGACCATCGCAGACAAAGGATGGGAATGGTACAGAGACTCCGGTCAAGGAGTCACATACGCGTTGACTATCGTCACCAGCCTGGTTATTTTTCCTCAGCCCGATTCATGGCCACCATGGAGGGCTTACTGAGACCCTCTAGTCTCACGTAGTCCATCGGAATGGTACCGAAGGTGTTGTTGCACTTGCCACCCATGACAGGAATCAAAGTCCAAGCACTGTCAGGTTCAGCGAAGGGGACAGCCATTCCAACCTATCTTCCAGTTAGCAGAGTGCCTAAAAATGGTGTGCTCGCACTTACAACGTCGGTAATGGTGTCACCTTCTCTGAAGTAGATACCAGTGCAGTCACCGGTGCAGGAGTCCTTGACTGCGATAGCCGTGGTTCCAGGGTTAAGTACTGGTGCAGTACAAAAGGGTGGATAAGGATCGCCATCAACATTTGTGTGATAAGCAGTGGCACAGGTGGCTTGCTCTGGTCCCTTGGAGCTGGAACCAAAAGCAGCCCATGTGTTGTCGTCGATTGTTGGAAATGCGAGGTCAAAATCTGCAAGCTCCCACACCGCCCTGCGAGTTTCGTCAATACCTAGACTTACTCTATCTGCGATGAATTCCAAATTTGCACCTTCACTACCCCAAACCTGCTCCTGCAAATACCTGTGCACAATCTTGGCCGAATTTGACAGATTGATAGGCAAATTGCCTTCAGCAACTTCGGTCGTAGGGGTGGTACTTGCAGTTTCCCATCCTTGTTCCTCTCCAACTGCTGCATCCGCTGCACAATCTCCTTGTTCGCGCTCGAAGATCTGACTACTGCCCTGTTCATCACTTTCTTCAGTCTTGATCTTGTTGTTGGCTCGGTTGCACTCTCTTTCGATCAGAATGTTCATGAGGTCGTGACCAAAGTATGGAATGTCAATCGCGTTTTGGAAGTAACATTCGATCCGATCGGAGCAAGAATCAAGTCCCCAAGGATTATATTCTGGTGCTGAGGAACAAGTTTTGTGCCATGTGCTTTGAGGCTGGTCAAGAAGTTTGCTGACTCGAGCTTTCAGCACTTCGCGGAAGGCTGTATCGCTGGCAGAGTCGCAATATACAGTTTTTGCAGCAGCCAACAGCTCGGCCAGACATTCGGCAGAGGAGAAGATGCAGAGCAGTGATCTGGTGATGTGTTCAAGATAAAATTTGGAAGCAACCACATACAAGCTTGCAATATCGGTAGGTCTGCAGTCGAATCGAAGAGCAGAGCCGAGACCAGCATCCACCAACCCCATATAGTTCACAAGCTGATGAAATGCCGTATGGTCGACATCTTCCAATATGACTGGCTGTGATGTGCTGAGAGTATCGCGAAGTTTGCTGTAACTTTCGTCCTTGAACAAAACCTCCATAACTGGCTTGGAAACACGATACTCGACGTACCCACTGCGATTCCAGAAGCTAGAATCGCTAACGAACACCTGGACGAGATCTGGTGCAGGAATTCTGTTAAGACATCAGTGTATGACAGGACAGAATAAGGTAAAAACATACGTGGGAGCTGTGAATGGCTTCACACATGTCTCATTTAGAGGAGTTGTGTACGATCCTTGTTCGCTTACCTCCTTTGTCGAAGCCTCATACAGTTCGGGATTTTCGTAGGCGTCAGACACGCTATGGTTAGTCGATCCATGCCTGTTCCCCCTTAGCGGAATCTAGTGCATCTGCTTCCTGAACGACAACCTCTCCGATCCCATTAGCTAAGATCTTCGGTCGCGTCGAGAGACCAACACTGAAAGTCTTTGCCAGATCGTTACACTCGGAAGCAGGCTCTCTGATATATCTGACGCCATTGATGACAATTGATTCTGCGGTAGTTGATGCAACATCTGCCAGAGGTACGTTAGCAGAAAGTGAATTTTTGTCTGTGTCTTTATCAAGACGAGCAGAGTCTCCAAAGTCCCCTGCACTTCTCGAGACATCTCGAACTTTGGTGTTAGTAAATGCATCAGTTGCTGATTTCTTTAGCATCGAGCTGGTGCGATAATCTGCAATGACTTTCGCTGCCTTGACTGCTTCCTGATCACTGGCTGTGGTTGGAGGTTTTGAGAGGACAGTAAGAAGGGCGTTAATAAGGCCATCTTGGTCCTCTTCAGCTGCCCCAAGGTTATTCAAAGCATGCTTATAGGCCGTGTCTCTGCAGAACTCTCGAAGGCTTGCACTTCCGCGATAATCAGAAACTATGGCAAGATGCTCGAGTAAGTCTTGTGTCTCCATAGGTATCTCTGCCAATCGTGCTTCAAAATAACTCAAAACGACCTCGTCACTGATTTGGCTATCAATGGCGAGACCGAGAGAACTGAAGGCATTTGCAAGCTTCATGTTATAGTCGATTGTGTCAGAATTGAGAGGCGCTGCTTGAATCGGGACTTGCATGGACATTTCCGTTCCGCTTTGAGGCTTGGTAGTCTGGCAAGTAGAGCTTGCGGGAGTAAGGACAAGGGGACTTCTTGGCGGTCTTCGAGAAAGATCTGACGAATCTGGTCTATATTCTGGAGAAAGTGGGTGATAGGACGGTGAATTTGGACAGTACTTAGGTGAAGTTGGGGTACACATCGGAGACATCAGACTGTTATAAGCTGAACGTATGGGAGCATAGACCCACGCCATAAAGGCCTAAATCTTGTAGTCAATTGTGAGTGCCAAAGGAGTGTATAGAGCCAGGTAATGGTAGGATGGGGATTGTAGGTGTTTATATGGCAGAAACAGAATTTTGTATACCCACATTTGACGACAGTGACAAACGTTCGAGTTAAGCATGGATGAGGGCTCGTTGAGGTTGACATCTCACCTTGAAACCCTTGCCAACACTTTTGAATTGAATGAGCACCGAATATACTCACATTCGAGTTCTAGCTGAAGCATGCCAGCTACCTGACCTCTCTGCATCTTCAACTCACCGGCTAATGTCTAGAACATCTCATCAAGTTCTTGCCATCGTTGATCGAGGCTTGTGTTCTTGTGCTCCTTGCCTGATTCCTCTTGGAGCACGATCAGTCAAGCACTGGAAGAAGCTGCAGTGGCTGACGTCTCTTCTATTCGGCGATTTCAATCTGTCCAAGACCATAACATCAAAACTCATCGTTAGAATATTATGCCTGCCAGAGCCAGTGAACACCCTAGTTTTTCAGACTCATAGCCCCCATTGAAGATATCGAATTTGTACATTGTACATGATGCATCTTGCACCACTTTCATCAAAGCACCCAGTCCCACGAGGTGGGTGTCTGACGTCTTGAATGCCCTCGGAAAGAAATAATTATACACTCTCACGATCTCAGTCCTTCTCAGGCCCCTCTTCTTCCTCCTCTCGGTCCTCCCGCCTTCCTCCCACCCTGTGGCTTTCCACCTGTCAACATAGCCCGTTGCCTCAAGTATTGATCGACAGTCTTCTGGACACTGCCCACATCATGTTTCGGCTGTCTCAAGTAGAACAATCTCGCCCGTCTTGGTCTCTTCGTCGCCTTCTGCGCAACTTCCATACTCTGCACCAAGGGGCTAAACACCTTGATATCCATCTCCGTCCCAACCCTCGTCACCTGGTTTCGTAATAGCACTGATGTGTGTGGTCCTCGCCATTTTATTGACAGAGCAACTCCTGAAAATGGTTCTCCGGTTTTGAAGGTTGCCATTATGATGTCTCCTGCTTTGGCGCCGTCTGGATTCTTAGGATCGAATAGGCGCGCACGGGCACCAGTTGGGTCGAGCAGTTTCATTTGTTCGGCATGGATAGCCTTTTCGGGTTCTTTGCATGCTTCGTGTTCTGAAGGAGGATGTTCATGAATTATGATCTTGCGCTTTCCTGCGACACGTTAACACACTGCAAATAGGCATGGTCACCGGACTTACCTTGATCAGGCCTCAGACGCTTTGGCAGCTGCGACCAGAATTGTTGAGGGACGCCGGGTGGCAGGTCGAGCTTCTCAACTCGTCCAACATGAACGGAAACATGAGACCTCGTATGTTGAGTTTGTGGAAGCACTGATCTAACGAAGCTTCGCCAGCAGCATGTAGGGGTGCGAAAGAGAGTCGTCTGCGCCATGTCGGCCGTTGATCGATATCGACTGTGTGTGGCAATCGCAGCGTGATGTTGATGCATATGTTCGGAGTTGCAGGACTACGATCAAAGCGTGAGGCTGATACCCGGCCTCGTCATCACATCCTCCCTGCCGGAGCTCCTTTTTAACGCTTAACTCAGGCTTAGTTCAATATGCTTCTTCAAACGAAAGGGCTATGTTCATTGTATTCTAGTTCTGCTTCTTAATTTTTTGGCCATGGTGACCAAATGAAAACTATTCACTATTGGATGCGCAACTAGTTTCACGCTGCTTAACAGGATATGGCACGTATGAAAAGGTAGATCAATCAATGGAAGATCTAGTATTTAGGCTCTAGATATCTGTGACTAGCCCTTGCGCCCAATGCCATTCCAAAAACATTTTCTACCATGTCTCTACCCATTTACTGACCAAATACTAGCAATCTCGTCCCCTCGATCGGCAAGAATGTCTTCTCCTTCGCCGGAGCAGCCGGCGTTCCAAACACCATCTGGCTCTTCAAGTCCCACTTCTCCGGCAAATTCCACTTCTCCTTTACCTGCTTGCTGAAGTTTGGAATGAAGTTATAATGCTGTAAGTTTGCGCCCAGGCCCTCTAGCTCTAGCGCATCCCAGGTATGGATCTGCAACATGCCGCTCGAGTGCTCAGACCATTGGTCAAATGGCATACCAGGATTCTTCGACTTCATGCCATCTAGTGTCTCCTGGTCCTCGAAAAATAGGATGGTGCCGTATGCGGCTTTGTAGCCGTCAATCTTGGGTTTGAGTCCATCGTAGGCTTGCGGGAGATTGCTTTTGACGGCGTCATGACCCAGATCCCAGAGGGTGTCGTGTTCGGACTTGAGAAGCAGGACAGCGCGGCCGGCTTGACTGTTGAAGGAGCTAGGGGTATGTTTAATTGTTTCTGTAAGAATTTCCTGAATACGGGAGTCAGAAATGCTGGAGGCTTTTTGAAGGGCGTAGATTGTGCGCCTATTGGCGATGTTTTTGAGGTATGCTGAAGCCATGACTGTGTCTTGTTTGAGTTTCTTCTGGAACTTAGGTCTTCTGAAGTTTCGTCCTTTGCGAGGGTTATAGTCGTCTGAGTTGAAGTATCCGTAGAGAAGTGATGCGAGTGTGATAAAGAGGATGATACGAACTACCTGGGATGTTCTTATACTACTGTAAGCACCTGACGCCATCTCGTTCACGGGGCCGAACTCATCAAGGTGGGTCGTTCGTTTATCAAGAAAACTTCTGGCTTGGACAACCCTTGCAAGGCAACAAGGTTGGCTACCAACGAAAAGCTTACGAGACACGGACGGTCAATCCAGTCCTTGATATCAGCCTTTTTGGGCATAGTCCAAACGCACGACAAGACTTATTCCGCACACATAGAACAGATATCAGCTTCTCTGACTAATGATCATTGAGACTGATGTTTGCACAGAATGCACGTCAGCAAGATGGTTTGTGTACGAGATCGACAAGTGACAGCCATTACTAATGTACTAACGCTTGGCAATCGTTAATTCCGTCCGACAAAGCGCTAATGGACAGGTCTCATGATTGGCTATTTTCACCCGCAGATCGCACGTGATCATTCGGCCGACAATATTCTTCAGCCTCGTCTGGAGCAGGGTTCGGTATTCATCACCAGCATCACCGACCACGCAGCGTCGGTATTGTACGAGAGGCACATAAGTCATGGCTCAGCCATCAATGGGCTACGTGTGTCGTACCTGTCGGCAAGCTCTGAGAAGCAAGAAACCAGCGAGTGTACGAGCAACAACGACACGGTCCTTTAGCAGCACACCTCAAAATGCAAAGAGTATGCCAACTCTAATTTCCTTTTCACCCTCCATCTCGGGGACCGGCAAGGTCGATCCTTGTGTCGAAAGCATATAGCACAAGAACAAACACTGACACGATCGTGCAGCCCTCGCAACCTTCACGTCAACCTCCTCACCCGAGCTCGATACCCTCCTGACAAGCTGGCGCAATCAGATCTTCCTTCCATCCATCCTCCCACCCCATCACCAAGCCCTAATCTACAAGAAATCTCGGCATGATATCCTCACTACGCCACCGGGAGTGACTGTCACCGTTCAAACTGCGCTACCTCCATCTGCGGAAAATGCCTCCCAAGCTGGAGAGGAGAACATCAAACTCATCCCCATGAACAAGTTTGACCGGCCAAACAAGGATAAAAGCCTGCAGCAGATATGCGAACAACTAAGCTCTACGAAAGAAACAGCAGCATGGGACAACATCATTCCTTTCCTAGAGGGTATGCGAACAGCACGATATGATGTTCCGGACCAGTTTATTGAGAAGCTCACGCGAAAAGCAAACGAGCAAGCGCAGTACAACACCATTCTGAGAGCTGCGACAATGGTCAAGAGAACGGGCCTCAGGCTTTCGAAGCGACAAGTCGCTAGGGAATTGGTGTTGGGCCTACATAGGAGGGCTGTTGAAAGCTCCTACAAACTAGCTGAACCCTCAAAAACACTGAAGAAGATCGTCAACACGCTGGAGGACAAAGAGCATTGCGGTGCCCTTTCTCAAAAAGATCTGGAGACTGGTCATAAAGACATGCGTCGAGATCCAGTCGTCGTAGCTGCAGTTCTCGAACAAGCAAGCGCTGCCTCCCTTACACAGTACAATCAGAAGGACCACAATGGCGTCGTAGCAAGCGCTGTCAGCAAGCTCATCGCTCTTGCAGATGCTCTGCCCGGTGGCATAGTCGGTAATATTGAGAAAGAGAGTGGTCCAGACGGCGACCGTTTCGTGCTCGAGGACCTGGTTGTGGTGAGCAACGCGTTAGCATTGGCAGTCAAGGTCGATATGACACAAACTCTGGGCAAGGAGAAAAACATAAAGACGGTATTAGCCATGCGGGAGCAGTTGAAGAAAGTCAATGCAAGAATCGATGTGGTAAAGCCTAAGGTCGTGGCAGAGGCGAACGGCAAGCCGAGGAGGGCGTTGCAGATGTTTGATGCCGCCGCGAAGGCGCAAAAGGCGCTGTAATTACGGCACTCGGTGTCTCAACGTTGGACATTCTAAAGCATATGTATCAACATGTACACCAATCTGTCCTCATACATGGCAGCAAATCTTGCTTTTACCTCTGTGTCAATTCTGGTTCTCCTGAGACCCTACCTTCCAATGCCAGTCAGCATAGCATACCTTCACTAGAGAGCTCCAGATAAGTTCAGACCTCGCTTGAGCTTCAACCCTTAACCAGCAAAGAGCGTGTACATCATTGCCCCTTTTCCCTCCTCTCAAAACTCCTCTCTGTCAGACTTTTCTATTGACCTGCCTACATTACGCAACTGGTTCGTTCTACTCTGCACATATTGCATATATCCATTTCAACTACAAGGGTTTTAACCTCACCAGCAACGAGATTTGCTTGCATGAGGCCTCCGAAAAACTTATCTTCGGAACCGTGCAGATATGCTATCGGTAGTGTTACTTAGTGGGGCAAGATGACAGGTAAACAGGAGGGTTGAGCCGTTAAGAAAATGAGCAACGACTCGAATAGAAAATGCGTTCAGCTAGCGTACAAGGCTCTGAGGTGATGCTGGGGAAGTTCTCACCAGTTATGGCTGGTCAAATGCTGATAGCTCGTAGATACTGACTAGTATCTTTGTACGCGACACGAAAGATCCTTCAATCACATCGCAATCCGCCGCAATGAGCCCCATCATCCGTCGTTTCGTGTCTTACACTCCGATTGTGAAGTCCTGCACAATGCACGACTCAGGAATGTGCCTCACCACAAACCAGTCTTCGTCCTTGACATGATCCCAGACCTCATCATCGTCGTCATCATCCATCTGCGGGTCTATCATATCCCACATCTGCTCCGTTGAGAAGTAGAAGCAGCCCATCGCATCCAGTTTGCTTGCGTCGACCACTGCTATCTTGATACTTTCCGGATTTCGATACATGGTTTCTCCTGTCTCGTCATCCGTAACGTAGGAATGCCACTGACGTCTGTAAGCTTCATCCACAGCCATGTCCCAGTCGTCGTAAAGAGAGATGAAGTGGGTAGGTTCACGGTTTCACCAGTCAAGGTGATTGGCCATGGTATCTGGCGTGATGATTTGCCATGGCTGAAGGTTGGAGGTATTTGAATCACCCGCGGTAATGCCGCCATTAAGGCAATGTGGCGTTTGCGAGAGGTTGTCGTAGACATGGTAGAGGTTAAAGTTTGTGTTTGGAGGGCAGCGGTATGAGGTGAAGTCATGGTAATTGAAATCGTCGACATCATCGTAGTGGTAGGCTGTATAAAACATTCTGAGACAAGCGCGTTTCCTGTAGTGGTGGTGGTGCAGTGTTCAGGTGAATGGCGAAGGTACTACACTCAACGTGGAGTGGTTAACATTGGCTACATACACCCAGCGGTAGCATGAGGGAATAACGAAGATGAATTGAGGGGTGTAGTCGCAGCTGCCTCACGGAACTGTATGATGCGAGCCGTACCTGAAGTAAGTTGGGTGAAAAAGTCTGAAGAAGCCAAAGAGTGGAAGGCAGAAGGTGAAAGTTCAAACCTCTGAAGCATTGCTGGTTGCGTCTGGGGAACGCGTGACGCAAAATACTAAACATCCTGTAGATCAGACAACAACTGATCCAATGTTGGTTTTCACCGTCTCATTCATCGTTATGTTGCAGCATATCTTGCTTGGTCGACCATTTAAACAAGTTGTGATCGAGGATAGTCCTGTCCAGCCATAGGCTCAAAGCACAATCACTTTCATGACTTACACAAGAACGATAGTGCCGTCACCGTCAACCTTCGCTCGTACACCTTGCAGCATCACCTTCTCCTTCTTCTCCACATTGCCAACAGCCGCCGGTCCTCGAACCACGACATTGCCAACACCACCGCCATCAGCCTTGCCCATATCGCTCTCCTCACCAACAAGATTCATTTCCAGACTGCCCACGACAGGCCCAACGCAACATACATCCCCTTTGTCTCTGTAATCCAGGATGTTGCTCTGTGTAACCGGCCCAGCAACCTGACTAGCCGTCAAAGCAAGCGAAATACGTGCGCCAAGGAGAAGCCGCAATGGAGCAAGCGTTGAAGAGTTGATTCGAGACGATGGTGGCGCGTTGGCGGGCTGGTCGATATATAGAGACTTCAACTCGGAGAATGCAGCAGGTACGTGGTTTGGTTTGTCTGCCCCTGTCATCGTGCCTTGTTGGATAAGCCGTGCATTACTCCAGCTCGTGTATTTGGCGCCAACACCTCCACTTGCAAAGAGCTCGCCGAGCTGGCCGGAGAATCTTTGAATGGTGTCAGCGTGCGCAATAATGATAGTCGGCTTGAGTTTCTCGCGAGCTGACTTTGCGGCAGCCATGAGGTTGATGCCCGGCCCTGCGACGGAGTTGAGTAGGAGCGTTGAGCCCGAGAAGAGGGTTAGGAAGGCCCAGACGAGGGTATAGGTCGAGGTCAAAGATGTTGTTGGCAGGACGGAATCAGATTCGTTGAGTTTGTGTGCGCGAAGAAGGCTAGCTTGGAGGGCTGCTGTACCAGCAATGAGGTTCTAGGAACGAGTCAGTGCGGTCATAGTCGTATATAGATGTGAAAGATTACCTTAGAAGTATATTCAACCAGTTCGTGCTTGCCTGCCGTGGTAGGAGATAAACAGTAAATCGGCAACGGTTCATTCTCCTTATCGAGCGGCGGAACTTCGTTCGAGGCACCAGCCTTCTTCTCTTCAACAATATCATGCCATGTTGTGATATCAATCTTGCCGGCTACACCATGCGGATCATCCTTCCAGTCAAGATGCTTATTCCCTGCTTTGGCAACCCAGATAATGCGGCGGACAGACTTATTCTTAGAAAGGACTCCCTCCAGGGATACGGAACCAGCCTCTGCAATCAGGGTGTCGAAATCTACGGCGGTCAAGAGTGGTGTGGTCTCCGATGGCGTTTGACTGAAAGGAATGAGAATGGGCGAGAAGTTGTAGAACGAGCCAGCTAGAGATTCCGTTAGCATAGATGGACACAGTACTCATAGCCTGATGCATACCAAAAATAGCACACAGCAGCTCAGTCGAGTTAGACAGACAGATCGCCACCTTTCGTCCACCAACATCTTTGATATACTTGCCAATAACATTAATATCAAGCGTCAAATCCTTTAGATCATGCTCGATGATCTTCTCGGAGCCCAGAACGGTAATGATCTTGGCCGGCGGACCAGCAGAAGAACCATCTTCCTTCTTTGGACCGGTCACAGCCTGCCGCCATACATCTCGCAAATCACCATCTCGACCACTCGTCCATTTCGAGGCCCCAGCGTCCTTGATTGCCAGGCCTGAGCGGAGGGGGTAGCCGTACGGGATCTCTACAGATCTGTAAACTGCTGATTCGCCCTGTTGTCTGATTGGTGATGCTTGTGACTGCCGAGCCAGAAGAAAGGGATGTGTGTCTGGCTCCTTTCCAGCAAATATCGGATAGATGAGGACGATCAGTATAAACCCCACTATGGCTGTGCTGGCCCAGTTCCATTGAGAAAAGAAGTCGCCAATGGCGTTGTCAAGCTGAGCGATTACGTTCTGTTCCGCCATCTTCAAGATAACACGTCCTACCTCATGAAGAGGATTACGAAACGAAGTTCAGGTGAATGTATGGTTGTTCAGGAAAACAAGAAACAGACTGGCCAAGCCCAACGTGGACAGCAATATGCAGGGTTTACGAATCAAGCTAGTTTTGAACCACGGACCATGTCACTTCGACAGGTTTTATGGTTGAACGGAAAGATCAGTCACATCTGCATTGAACTTCTCGAAAAATCGAGCTGGACATGGCTCGCCGTGGAAATTTAGGTAAGACCCGACATAAATCCATTGAGCAATGCTTGTAACATACCAAATCTACAAAAATGGCCCAAGACTCTTCATCAACGTCTATAACTTGCTGGGTAACTGGTCGTATCCCATCTTATTACCTCCCTCACCGATCGGCTCGTACATCTTCCGACTCTTATCCATGGCCTCAACAGCCTCAACCTCAATCCTGTTTACCAACTCGTTACACGTTGGGATATCGTGTATAAGACCAATAACTTGACCGGCGGTCCACACGCCAAAGTCCTTGTCTCCGTTCAAGAAGACTTGACGTCCTCGTTGACCAGAGACGTACTGCTGTACCTCCTTGAACTCACCGGTCGTGCTCTCTCGTTCAACCTTCAGCGCAGCCTCGGTAACTTTGTTTCTGAAAAGCCGGGAAGTATTCTTCCATCTTCTCAGAACAAGGTCTGTATCAGTCTCTTGCGCATCCACAATAGCTTGCTTGATCTTCTGGTGAATTGGTGCCTCGACTGTGCACATAAATCGGGTGCCCATGTTGATACCTTCCGCGCCCAGGGCAAGGGCTGCGGCCAAACCCTGACCGTCTGCAAAACCACCGGAAGCGATAAAAGGGACGCCCAGCGATTGCCGAGCTCGAGAAAGGAGGATGAAATTTGTGATATCGTGCTCTCCGACATGTCCTGCGCACTCAAAACCGTCAATGCTGAGGAAGTCAACACCAAGTTTCACTGCTGAGGCAGCATGTCGGATTGTGGTGCACTTGTGTAGAATGATTGCATCGTGTTCCTTCAACATCTTGATGATCGGCCCAGGCGAGTTGCCTGCTGTCTCAACGATTTTGATTCCCTCGTCAATGACGACTTGGGCATATTCGGTGTAAGGAGGAGGGTTGATGGTTGGGAGGAGAGTGATATTAACGCCGAATGGCTTGTCCGTCATCTTCTTGCATTTTCGTATCTCCTTTCGTAGATCCTCAGGCGTCGGCTGTGTAAGGGCAGTGAGCTGGGAGTGGTGTTAGTCCAGCTCCAACTTAGTTCAGAGTGAGAGGCATCTTACTATACCCAAGCCGCCGGCATTGGATACCGCAGATGCAAGCTCTGCATATCCGACCCATTGCATACCACCCTGAACAACAGGCACTGTGCACGAGTCAGCATCTGTCCTCAAGCTCTGTTGCGCTGCACCTCCAGGATGGCGCCAGCAGAGCCGGAGTTGCGCTTACCTCGAATGCCTAGCCGGCGTGTAAGTTCTGTGTTGAAAGGCATGGTGGAGGTGTATTTTCGTTGATGAGGTCTATGTTAAGCAAAGCCCGTTCTGAGAGATACCTGAGCACCAGAAACTCCGAAATCTCTATGGCATATATGTTGTAAAGATACCGAGATCAAGCAGCATCAGTTATCAATAAGATGGTCCAACCACCCGAGGCGGCATCCCGCACCATTTGCCTCGGTCCATTGGGAAAGACTGAACAAAGCTTGACACGTGATCATTTGTCCTTCTCCTCCCTTGGGTCACCTCAGTCACTAGTACTGATGAACTCCGTTTGATTGGACAACCAGGAACTCGGTGCCGTACTTTCGTTCAGATCACGTACAGACATGCATTTACTTTTAAGATGCCAACAACAGTCTATGCGAACTCCCCTTATCCCCTGGACTGAGCCGATGAGAGATCAGATGCTGGATGCTGAATCACGCGGTGAAAGTGCGCAAAGCAGCCTCGGCAGGTTGCCAGCCACACCTGATCTTTACTGTAGACTGAGTGCTGGAAACTAAGTTGAGTGGTGAAGTGAAAGGCTTTGCCTGTTTGACCCGTCTCAAGTCTTTGCACAAAGAGATGTTCCACTACAATCGTTTTTTGGAGGAAACTGGACATCCTATACCAGACTCAGTGGCACGTACCTGAAATGCTCAGGAGAAATCTTTGAGCTTTCACATTGACCATTTCCTAAGAAAGTAAGCAGTTGCTATGACCTGCTTGTGGGCGATCACACCAGCGCAGCAGACCTCGCTAGATCACTCACATTGTTGCTTAAAGCACTCCTTACAACAAAAGATTCCCTGCTTGTCATAATGCTTGGGCCTGCTGTCTGCATCTCTTTCGGACACACGCTTTCCGTTAAGGGCTGCCTTTCAGCAAAAGCCGAACCGTGTGACAATGGATTTCTGACAATGCAGGACAAAAACCACAGGACGACAGTAAACGAGCTTCAAGACCTATAATCCAAGTGTGTCAGCTAATGATGATGTCTTCTTGCTTTACTCTTTCCCTCATTCCTATCTGCTAGGCATCAAACGACATGTCAAGAGCTACCCCTGATGATCAATTGAAGTTTCTCCTCAGCTGTGTTAAGTTCTCAAACAGCGGAAAGGTATGGCTCTTCCAGACGCATGATATACATCTAACAATCCACTCTAGATCGACTTCGTCGAGGTTGCTCGGGAATGTGGTGTGGTGAGCAAGGGCGCTGCGTGAGTCTACTAAACATTTTTAGCTCTTTCGCTGACGCTTACTAGGGCTAAGAGGTACGAACGACTCCTCAAAGCCAATGGGATTCTGCCTGGAGGTGGTTTTGCTGTAGAAAAGACCTTGGCCAACTCACCTCACCGGGCCAAGAAGTCTACCAAGGCTGAAACTGGTCAGAAAAGAAAACGAGATGAAATCTCACCTGAGGTCAGCAAACACGAGGGCAACGACGAAGTCAAAACACGGCCACCAAAGCAAGAGAGATTAGATGTGCCATTTATGCCAGATCCGCCACCAGCCTTCCGACCACTGCCGTACGGCCATATGATGCATCCACAACCGCCATTCATGCATCAACAGGTGCCACTATTCCTTGCACAGAACATGAGATCCAACATGGGACCGCTGCAGCATCAAATGATGTCTCCGTCACCTGCAACATACAATATGATACCAGGCCTCCCTCCTGGTGGCCACTTCATGATGCCAAATCAGTCCACGCCACCTTTCCATATACCTCAAACGGTACCACCTCCACCAGTTCAAGATCCGAACATCAATCTGAACACTTTCGAAGACTTTTATTGCCCAGATCTGTTCAACGCCAACAACTTGGACTCAATGTTGCTAAGTGATAATGCTTCAGAGACGAAGGTATCAGACATGACTCTCCTGCAGCAATCAACTCCTGAACAGGAACAAGCCATACCCTCAGATTCTGAAGAAACAGATCAGCAAGTCAAAAATGAGCTGAGCCAAGTAGCAGTTCCGCCAATCTCAATGTCTGATCATTGTTTACTGGAGAATATCAAACCTGAACATGAAGCTTCGGAGGACCAAAATGGTGAAAATATGAGCATAACAGCCTCATCTACACCATTAAAAACCACTCTACTCGATACTGCTGTGCCATCAGCCAAACTGGTACATCTTATGAAACAAACAACCACTGGAGCGTCCGAAGCTGATTTGAAAACAGAATGTTGTAAGATATCTAAGGAGGAAGATTGCATTTTCATCGCTGACTGAATGCCGCTACGGTGCTCGAATATGGGTGTGTATAATTATTACTCGGAGGTGGCACAGCGTGGTGTTAAGATACGACGATGAACAGCAAATGCAAGGTCAAAAACAATGGAGTGCCTGATGTTAAACTGCTTGGACAGTCATGAAGCCTCGGAGATGTTGTTGCACTAGCGCCGTGGTTCCCGCCACGCAGCTTTAATAAAGGAGAATCTCGACAGACTCGACTCTGCCACCATCCTGCAGTTCCGAATTCTTTCCTCTCACTTCCATCTCTCTCAGCAGCAATACATAATTGCATCAAACAGCTATGTCACTAACCCCACCCCTAAAAGGCTTCGGCAAGCCTATATTAGAGTCTGCCACCTGGCTTGACAATTACAACCATCATTGCAGCTCACCTTCCACTCTTCCACTGGCATATTGCAACCCCAGATCGCCTAAATCTTCCCTACAGACAATCGCAAGTCAAAACTCAAGCAGGTAAGGGTGCATGGTGTCTATAAGGGCATGTTTCGACAGTTCAGTGGCGCTCGAGAGGACGAATCTTCTGCTGAGCATTCTGTTTCTTGAAACCCTACCCCTCCGCCCACCGTTTGCAGCTTCCGCTCGTTAGCTTCTGAAGCCTCGGCTTCAAATGTCGAAGTTCTTGGTGACTTTTGACTACGAAGCCGATCTGCTTGGATCCAATTTTGTCATTCATTCGATCTTCCTGAATCTTAATTTGGTCTTTCGTTCAATCTCTTCAGATCTGATCTGATATTCTTACAGCCATTCGTTCGATCTACCCACATGCCCAATATGGCCCCAGCCCGCCCCAAGCAACGAGTCTTGGTTCGTTGGAATGGTAGGAGTAAAGATTACAAGGTATAACCACAAACACTGATTGTAATAGATGACCTCGACAAGTCTCTCCTTCTCTTTATCACCCACACATGCACCGAAATGGGCATCAAGATACCATGTTGGTAAAGTAAGAGCACATATGCCTAAGATGACTGACTCGGGTAGACGACGAAGTTGCTAGACGCATGGGATCGACCTTCACAGAAGGTGCCATCCAGCAGCACATTGCCAAGCTCCGAAACAAAATGGCCGAACTCAATGTTGCTCCTGTCCCAGGTCCTCCCCGACGAGGTGCAGTCACGAACCGACCTTCAGGTGTCTACACTCAAAAATCCCGAGCCGGCCCTCCCCCACCACCAGCCACGAGCAACCGACGACGATCCAACACAGTTGGCCGAACTCCACAAGGGGAAGAACAGGAACAAACCATAGGCGCGCGGAGAGTGGGAGCTAAGCGGAAGGGCAGAGCCACACAAATCAAACGCAGTGACTCCGACGCCGGTGAAAGCGACGAGGAATTTGAAGGTGCCGAAGAAGACCCCGAGTACGCCGAGCAGAGTTCCAACAAACGCAAGCGAGGAGGACGCGGCGGCAACGGAGTCCAAGTCCCAACTCGGAAGGTCAGAAAATCCAATCCCAACCCTGGCTATGACTCCAAGGTCGCCGAAATTATGGAGTCGCTCAGACAAGCTGACTGTCGGTATGACGCACAGGTCGCTGCTGTGGGTGGTGATATCGAGCACGATGACGTCGAACACTCTGTTGAACACACTAACGGTCCTACTGCTCACACGCAAGGGGTCCAATTTGACTACTCCCAGTACGCTCAAACTGGTCAAGACCAGGGTGAAGACGAGGAAGAAGAGGACCTTGATACCAACCATCCTGGTGCTGAATTTCCACTGCAGATTCACTGTGATTTTCAGTACGGTCAGGATGATCAAGTCAGCCCTACCTCACAGGTGGTGAGTGGTTCTTGCCTTGAACGGGCCGCTGGCTTAATAAGTCAGCCACAGCAGATAGCGTATCACAATTTCGATGATCATGCTCAGCACCAGCTCACGTACAACATGCCTCAGCCGGTAACTGTTTCACCGAAAACACAGTTTAAAGAGAAATTATTGACATACCGGCAGATGCCACAACATAACTTCACCTCCGACAACCAAGGTAACATGGACTTCGGTGGCTGGCAACCAGGTCTCGTCTCCAGCAACTACTCCCACAGTGCCATGCCTCCACCTCAATCACCATGGCCAAGTACTGCTGTTGATATGAACAGTCACCAGAAGTCCATGGTCTCAACTCGCAACCCTTCCACGATCTCTAACTACAGCATTCAAGGTTATGACAACGGTATAATGCCTTCACAGACACCAGCGTTGACGGGCTTCGGTGTCCAAGCCTTGTCTGCTGCCATCCACCCAGGCCCTGAAGGTGCTTATGACTCGACGCAGAACGGTCACGGCTCTCCTCAGCACCAAGGCTTCGCATCTGCTCTATTCATGAACCGGGGCGACGGTGCTGTTGATACTCCAAACTTTGAATATGACTTCAGCGACAACAAGCTCTTTGGTGATGAGTTTGACAATCATTTCACCTTCGAGGAGTCAACCTCGGCCTGATCAGAACATCAGGCGTTAGTGCTCTCTAATTTGGTACGTCACCTCTAGTGTGGACTCTATGACCACGACAAGCTCACGGTTGACAGGTCGGGGTCTTACAGCATCTGTTGTTCAACACTTCAACCTTCATCCAATCAAGCATGCGTGGTGTAGTCTGGGCAGAGCGAGAGAGGTGTGGGAGAGAAAACGTCGGCTGAAGCCTGCAGTTGGTCATATATATGATTTGCAAAGCGTTTACATGAGCTGTCATTTGATTTGCGTTTACCTGGAGGATCTCATAGAGCTCCGTGCGGTATTTGGACACTGCTACAATTGTGAGTCAGACCTGTACAACAAAAAAGCTGTTTGCTACCACTGTTTCACAAACACGCAAGAATAGTCAATGGCCAGCCAAAAAACTTCCGAACAAGGAGTACCCCAATGCTGAGATGAATAAGATCTGCTTTCGAACATAACCCTCAACAGCTAGCTGTAGCACGAATTAAGTCATGTATTAATCTACGTTGCTGGTCTTGGATCGTACGTCTAAATCTTCAGTGGTATCGAGAGAATGACAACGAACCTACAGTGCCTCATGCAAATGTATGGAAAATGTTTGGGAAAATATACAGGAGGCATCACTCCAACTTCGTCGTCCGAGCCAAGCAATTGACCGATACGGAACTATCCTACATTGATGCTAGCGTAAAGGTCCAATTTGAGTGCGGCTTTCGAATGCGCCAGAAATTTGGGAGATGATCCCCGATATTTTTCTTAGCATTTCCAGCTTCGAATCTATCTAAACAGAGCATCATTTCATCTTTCTCGATATCTATTATCATCCTGCTTTTCCCGTCTCATCTCGTTCTTTCGGTGGTTGCATATAGACTATCATAATGCAGCGCGCTCTCTCCTCCAGCGTGCGATCAGCACTCTCATCAGCTTCCCCATATTCTCGAGCATCCGGCCGAAGTTTACAACAGCTGCGCTTTGCCCACAAGGAGCTCAGGTTCGGAGTGGAAGCTCGAGCACAACTGCTCAAGGGTGTTGACACATTAGGCAAAGCTGTTGCTACAACACTAGGTCCTAAAGGGCGAAATGTGCTGATAGAGTCGAGCTACGGCTCTCCTAAGATCACCAAAGGTACAGCACCATCAGCATCACTCTGTGGCCATCACTAACATGTATTGCAGATGGTGTCACAGTCGCCAAAGCTGTGGTTTTGCAAGATAAATTTGAGAACCTCGGTGCTCGGCTGATACAAGACGTCGCCAACAAGACGAACGAGGTTGCTGGTGATGGAACTACAACAGCCACCGTCCTAGCACGGGCCATCTTCTCCGAGACTGTGAAGAACGTCGCTGCTGGGTGCAATCCGATGGACCTCCGAAGAGGAACCCAAGCTGCTGTCGATGCCGTCGTTGACTACCTGCAGAGTAACAAGAAGGACATCACTACAAGTCAAGAGATTGCTCAGGTTGCTACAATTTCCGCCAATGGTGACAAGCTTATTGGTGACTTGATCTCTAATGCCATGGAGAAAGTTGGCAAGGAGGGTGTCATCACTGTTAAGGAAGGAAAGACCATCGATGACGAGCTTGAGGTTACTGAGGGTATGCGATTCGACCGCGGTTTCACGTCGCCATACTTCATCACAGACACCAAGTCCCAGAAGATCGAATTCGAGAAGCCCCTTATCCTCCTATCTGAGAAGAAGATTTCCGCCGTCCAAGACATCATTCCAGCTCTTGAAGCCTCCACTCAACTGCGCCGACCTCTCGTGATCATTGCTGAAGATATCGATGGTGAGGCCTTGGCTGTCTGCATTCTCAACAAGCTCCGAGGTCAACTGCAAGTCGCTGCCGTCAAGGCCCCCGGCTTCGGCGACAACAGAAAGAGCATCCTTGGCGACATCGGCATTCTTACAAACGCAACTGTCTTCACCGACGAACTCGACATCAAGCTCGAGAAGGCTACACCAGACATGCTCGGCTCAACTGGCAGCATCACAATCACCAAAGAGGATACCATCATCCTTAACGGCGAGGGTAGCAAAGACTCCATCGCCCAGCGCTGCGAACAGATCCGAGGAGTTATGGCCGACCCAACCACATCTGAGTACGAAAAAGAGAAGCTTCAAGAACGGCTCGCCAAGCTCTCTGGCGGTGTCGCAGTTATCAAAGTCGGTGGTGCCTCGGAAGTCGAGGTCGGTGAGAAGAAGGATAGAGTTGTTGATGCACTCAACGCCACGCGCGCAGCCGTCGAGGAGGGTATCCTGCCTGGTGGTGGCACAGCTCTTATCAAGGCAGCTGCCAATGCTCTAAAGGACATTAAGACCTCAAACTTTGACCAGCAGCTCGGTGTGTCTATTATCAAGAGCGCCATCACTCGACCAGCACGAACAATCGTTGAGAACGCCGGTCTTGAGGGCAGTGTGGTGGTCGGCAAGCTCATGGATGAATTCGGTGGTGATTTCAACAAGGGATTCGACTCTGCTACCGGTCAATATACTGACATGTTGAGCGCTGGCATCCTGGATCCGCTCAAGGTCGTGCGAACTGCGCTTGTTGATGCTTCTGGTGTCGCTTCGCTGCTTGGTACGACTGAGGTGGCCATTGTCGAGGCTCCTGAGGAGAAGCCTGCACCACCAATGGGAGGTGGTATGGGAGGTATGGGCGGAATGGGTGGTGGAATGTTCTAATCGTATCACGAGTCCAGCATATTCTCTATCGATCCCAAACCCAACTCAGCTCACCTCAGCTCGACTGATTTGAGTAACTCTCCACGATACCCATTCACATCCGACAGCCACCCTCTTGAGACTTAGCGATTGCCTTTTGCATATCCTGGACAACTTCAATTTTACACTTCAACAATGTTCTACAATCTCCACTCACATTCGGATTTGTGTTTCTACGACTTCCAAGCGAAGATTCAAGCTCAAAAGTTATAGATGAGGAGAGGGATATGGCGTGTTATCAAGAAGGTGAGAGAGGAGCGAGCATGCTTGTACGATAGCAAGAAGCGGAGCATTATGTATTCACGTGTATAATCAAATGCCAAACGAAGTCCAAAAGCATGCTTGCTTTTTCATCCCCAGTGTTCGCATGTTCTTCGAAGTCGACTATCCTTCTCCCATTACAGCAGACCGTGACTTGCCATGCTCTGTTTCTCTAGTAGGTCAATACTGCTGCGCCATATAGTCGTGTCCTTCACTCCGCCCTCTACATAGTTCACCCAGACTTCATTCACTCTTCCACATAACCTCTTTCACTCTCTCGTCACTCGTTTTTCCTTCCCGTGCCTAACTCTTAGTTTCCACTCGTAGTCTCTACGATATCCACGTCTGGCAGTCCTGGGCGACGCCTCCCATCCACTCTTACCTCACACTTTGCACACTCTTCCACTATCCCACCAAAAGCGCCAAGCCAGCGTTCATACCATACTAAAGTTTGCAGAGACAGGAGGTGTTAGACATGGCAGATACTCGCCGCACAGCTGACGCTCTATGGCTTTTTGATGCGCTTACGGGGTTAGAAACTCCTGTCGTGGTGAGTGTTCTTTCGTTTTCTGATTCTGTTCTACCCTAAGCTGATGGCCGCGCGACCTAGCTCAATGCAACTCAAGTCGGCGCAAAACTCGGTGTTCAGCCGGGTTCTGTCGCTAAACGCATCCGAGATATTAAGAAGAGGCACGGGGATTTGAGCGTGGTTGTGTCTGTTGCTGCAGGGACGCGTCGATCTGTGGGCAATGCTTCGTCCGCAGTCGCCTTTTCCTCTCCTGCTAGGACGTTGGTACGCAAAGCTAAGAGAGGGGTTGAAATTGCCGAGGAAGATGACAATGGTGAAGGCGATGATGATAAAAGTGAAAAGGATGCTCCCCGTGGCAAGATGGTCAGACGGCAAACCAGATCTCAAAGCCGCGCAGCTAGTGTCAATGCTAATGTTGCTGATGACACTGCAACAGTCCCTGAGGTGCGACATAAAGCTAAAAACAGTAACACTAAGAAAGGGCCTGTAAGACAAATGGCGGCAAAGAAACCTGCTGCGGATGCCAAGGATGAACGTAGCGATGGAAGCGCAGATGAAGGGATCGTGGAGAAAGAGCAAGAGAACATCAAGACACCAAAGACGCAGGCTAGGCGGATGAATGCGGATGATACAGAAACAAAGGCAATGAGCCTGGAGAAGCTGAAGACGAGAGGACGACATGAATATATGAACAAAAATGCAGGAAGGGCTGATGAAAAGGAAAGGAAGGGTACGGAGGCGACCAATGGGGAAACGGCTGGCCAAGGAGACAGCGAGCATATCGAAATGATTGACCTCGCTGCGGCAGAAGACGGTGGTGCAGATGAGCCAGCCCCGACTCCGGCTGAGGGTCCTAGATTGGCCCTGACGGTCATCGCTGGGATGAAAAGAAAGCGGTCGATTACTCCGATTCGACAGCCAGACTTCACATCCTCGCCACTTTCTGACCCGCCTACTACACCAACTGTTGAAGATTCAGGCGCCAGTATCACTGCTGAGATATGGGAGGACGCCATGGAGGAGGCGTCAGTCGAAACACCAAGCAAACCTCCACCAGCTAAGAAGCAGAAATTGAGTGATAGAGTGCACCAGGATCCCGGAGCATTTGAACATGGCAGAGTCGAGAGAACTACTGCTGAGTCCAAATCCAAAAAACAGTCAGAAGCGCTCGAGAATGGGAGAAAAATCCTCCTGGCGCAAGAACATGGTCAGTCTAAGCGGCAGATTGCAGGAGTTGTTGCACAGAACGGCCCAGAGGTGCACAACCCGCAGAGCAAGGGTCCCAAACCACCGCATGAGGAAGCCATGACAGAATCCGCACGAGAAGGAGGGTTGACGTGGATGTGGTTCAATCCGGATGCGAAGCCTGCGGGTGAACATAATGTTATGAGAAGCTAGAGGAATGCCAGATAGTGGAAATAAAGCGACTCTGGGGAGCACTATATACCAAGAGACGAAGAGCTTGTTGAGCTTGAACAGCAGGGTTAGATGGAAAATTCTCGGCAGACGCGGTCAATCAGCGGTTAAACTGTTGCTTGAAATTCAGTTGACGTAACCAAAGTGCTGGAATACATCCGGACGAGCTTTTACAAATTTCACA
The DNA here is from genome assembly GCA_030247915.1 of Neophaeococcomyces mojaviensis. Classification (NCBI taxonomy): domain Eukaryota; kingdom Fungi; phylum Ascomycota; class Eurotiomycetes; order Chaetothyriales; genus Neophaeococcomyces; species Neophaeococcomyces mojaviensis. The sequence goes on from JAPDRQ010000157.1 coordinate 51,185, forward strand.
ATCGAGTACTTGATACCTTTAGCCGCTCCTTAGGTAGAACTATTTCATTCGGTACTGGAAATTTATATTACGAGCTTCCTTACGGACAACTCTCCTTCAAACGTTTGGCTGCATAATTCAAAAGGTTCCCAACATGTTGCGATATGTTCCAAGCTGTGGCGCACTTCGAGTCTTGTCCAGACTTTGCCGCAATGAGCAGGCGCAGGGGAGACAGTATTGCTCTGCAGCAACACGTCCAAGGAGGACAGTAGCACCTTGTCGGCAACCCGTTGCTAAGCGGCAAATGTTAGCATCGTCAATCCGCCACAAAACGACATTGGTTGACGCTCCCGAGCGCCAGACCTTCGCGAACGACCCAAGCCGCTATAATCCATTAAATAGAACTGGTGGCGAACCCAACCATCAAGGCACCTCGGACCCTCAGATGGACGCTTCGCAAACATCACTGCCCGATATAAGCAATTATTATACATTATTTCCTCAGACACTCCCCGGCGGACCACCACGACCGCAGTCAAACATACCCGACTCTAACGCCGTTGTGGACGCAGATCCTCCGAACTCACAGTTCTATGTCAATCCTCGTACACTGAGAAAGGAGTTTCTACAATTACAATCTTTGTATCATCCTGACAAATTCCCAGCGGGTTCGGTTGCGCACCAACGGGCATATGCGCTGTCTACCTTGCTGAACAACGCCTTCAAGACGCTCTCAGATCCACTGTTGCGAGCACAGTACTTGCTGCAAATTCTCTACGACGTTGATGTCACAAACGAAGATAACTCTGCGCATCCGAGTGAGCCCGAAACACTCATGATTGTTATGGAGGCGCAGGAAGAGCTGGAGAATGTTAGTAGTGAGGCTGGGGAGGATGTAGTCGAGAGACTAATGGAGGAGAACAAGGCACGAATAAGAGAAACCGAAAAAGAGCTAGGGGCTGCCTTTGAGAGTGGAGATGTTGAAGAAGCCCGTGACCAGGCTGTAAAGCTGAAGTATTGGAAAAGTTTGGAAGGAGCGTTACGAGAATGGGAGCCTGGCCAGGAGGTTCGATTGACGCATTGAGAGACCGGTGACAGCTCAAGAAGCAAACGGTATCAAAATGTTCTGGAACATTTCAATGCCATGCCTCCCTTTGGCTGCCAAGAAAAGCGAAGATAAGTTGAGGGAGCATATCTCGTCAGGTGCTGTAGAGCAAGACCATGCGCTATTTCAGCTATTAGTTGTTCTTTTTTCCACCTACCACAATTGTGACCTTCGTGGCCTAGGAACGAATGGTATATTGGTCGCGACCCCATCTTCTCAGAACAGCCTCAGCATATTAGACAATGGAAAACAGCTGGTAGCGTTGCTTCGCGCTCTGCCGTTACCAACCTGCTACATCATTACAGGCCAACACAGAAATCAAGATGAGATTGCAGACGCGAAAAATACCTCCGATTCCACGGGTATTTGCTTGAGAAGAAGCGGCGGAAGCTGTACGAGACAAGGAGGCGCAACGCAGCAAGTACCAGAGGATCCGAAACGGCGAGTGGTGATAGTAGAGTGCTTCCACTACCTGCGAAGTTCTTCTGTACCGACCCTCCTTGATTTCCTCAGGCAAACCTAACCTTTCCGCTGCACATTCATCAGCGCCGAATCATTCAAGGCACTTCACTGGGACACTCATTTTTATCCAAAAAGCCAGCACGACCTCGGCTTTCTGCCTTCCGGAGAGCCGCTCAACATACAGAATGTAGACGAGCATTGCGGACGCTATGACATTCTCCCAATATCAAAACTGTCAGATTTGATTTGTGTACCTCGAAAAGCTGAAATTGCCACAAGTTCTATTGCGAAAATCTCTCGCAAGGTTGAGGTATACCCTACGCCGACTATAACCAACATGTATCAATTTAACGCGACTTCGGCCTGCCTACCATGACTGATACGCCATCCAGCTAGCGCCTACCCCTGCTTCCAAAACCTTTTATGAGTCTCCGTCTGCGTCTCAGGCGTAAAGTCAAACAGTTCATTATCCAGCTTCGCGCCATTCTCCTTTCCATCCGCAACACCAAAACCACTTGCTGGCAATGTGCGAATCGACCAAAACATCTCACCAGCTTCGTCACCTTCTTGTCTTGCTTTCTCCATCAAGGCCAGTGCTTCAGCCGGATCACGATACTCAACATCATATTTGACACCACGAGCAGCTTCGAGATCGGCTACAAGCTCGCCATATGGCTTTGAGCCACCCTGAACCCTGAGCGTACGACGGCCTGGAAAGTGCTTTCCTCCATTCTCAGTGAAAGGAATCAGAAGTGACTGTACAGTAAAGCGTGCGATGCTATTGTTTGTTAATAATGCGTGTCTCATCAAGAATCATCACACTCACTCAGGAATACTCGTTGACCCAACCCTCTTCTCAGGTTCACCATATACCACAGCACTATTCTTCTCATGGTCCCATCCGAACATCAAAACCCACTCTGTGAAAATGCCTGTAATGAAGATAGTATACTTGAACTCCGAATTTTCCTTCGCCACAGCATGGGCATGGGCTCGTGTGGCCTGTTTATCCCGGAAATACCGCATATTCGCAATTGCGGGCTGATCGATGTCACTGTTCCATTCGGAAAGGTAGAAGTGCTTGACACCGGCTTGAACAGCCGCTTCGATCATGGCTGGTTGAAGGCGAAGGACTGGATTGCCGACCAGGGAAAGGACAGTATCGAAGCCTGGTTACGGGTGTTAGCGCCGGTATCGTGAAAAAGATAGAGTAGGCTGACCTTGGTAAGATGTTGAGTCGAGGAAAGATCCGACCACAACATCGATACCTGCTTGGCTCGCATACTCGAATTTCTCCCTATGAGCATCCGAGCGCGCGAGGATGGCGATGCGGCCAAAAGAAGATTTCTGCTTGATAAACTCTTGCACAAGAGGCGTACCCCAGGCGCCACTTGCGCCGATAAGGAGGACATTGAGATGAGACATATTGGCAATTATAGTTCGATGAACGATGCAAATTCACTACAATGTTATCGATGATAGATGTGCACTGACACCATCTTCCACCCGAGAAGGCCAGAGATATATACCTTTTTCCACAGACCATGGGCTCCAAGCCCTGTATCCAGCTGTATCTTGCCCCCATCCCTCGCGACCAGAAACTCTCAACAGCCTGACAATTGCTTGCTCACCAAGCCCACCGGCAAGCACACTGATTCGATCATCTTCCACCAGGCATTTGCAGCAAACACCATCTCCAGTCCAGGCATTTGTCAGGACACTGGGATCGCACCCTCTCCCTCCGCCGCCGTCATCCGAAGGACCTGAAACCTGAAACCACAGCCAGGCCTCATCCAGACACGCTCCCGACTCGTCTTGGACATCAACGTTCCATTTCGCGTGGCCGGGCGCAAGAGCAGCGACTGCCGATGACAAAGCTCCGCGCTAAAAAAGAACATACTTCCGTTTTCGGACGCGTTACTCAGTTTGCGCGCTATCCTTGAATCGGTTGGTCGTTGGATTGCTCTTTGGGGATTTGTGTTCGTCTGGCGGTGGAGGTTGATCAGGTACGGGATGTGTGGCGCCGATGTCGGGGTCGCTGGGGAAGTGAGTTTCGTGTTTGAAGGGGACGAATCAGGATGAGGAAATGGGTGGTGGGCTGCACGGTGAGGGCATCCATTACAGGTTGATGGTTGGGGATGTTGGTGAGTGGCTTGTTGTGTTGTTCTCAAGCTGAAGCTAGAAATCGAGCGCTGAGGCGGAGCGATAGGAAAGTCAATGGCCATTGAGTATTCAATGTTCAATAACACAGGCAGTTTTATGCGTGCCTGTTAATCCGTCGATGACTCTAACGACGATGCGTCAGCGTGGTCTTCGAGTACTAAGTATGCAAATCCGTTGCATGATGGTTGTTCAACCCCATATCCGTTATGAATGTCCATGTGGTTCCGTAGCCACTCGTTGCTCCTGTCCAAGCCCTGCGTTGTGTCCCGAGGTCTCTACCAAGCCTCTAACAAGCCCTCTTCCGTCCACCGCCTGAACACCACGCTGAATGTCAAGGCTCAAAATACAAGTAGAATTAGGAACGAGAAAGAGAGAGTCGTCACAATCAAGGCATGTCCTGCCCAGTCTCACCGTCTGCAACACGCACAAAATCAATGAGAGCCTCTCACTCCGAATCGTTCATGTCCGTGTCTCCTCCGTTCTCTTCTGCATTTTCGCTTTGCTTTTCTCCTTTCTTACCCTTCTCAGTGTCGCCCACTTTACTGTACCCGTGCGGATACAAACAAGTCCTCACATTACTGATAACTTCCCCAACATACTCCCTCCCTTGCCTCAATACTCCATCCATATGCACAAACGGATGCGGCACCCCCTCAAACCTCTTACTTACCACATTGTTCCCTTTCTCCCTTAACTTCTGTGCATAGGCCTCTCCTTCATCCCGGAGCGGATCAAACTCGGCAGTCGCAATATACGTCAATGGTGCCAGCCCCTTATGGTTCGGCGCAGTCAACAAATTCGCATACCACGACATATCGGCCATCATCTGCTTGTGGCTCGGCCTCGGTACATTTTCTCTTCTCTTCACCCGGATATCGTCTAGTAGTGGAAGTGGAGGCGGCGCAAGACACCCTGGCGGTTGAGACGTCAAACTCATCCACTTAAAAGTGTCGAACCACTTCAACTTCCGCCAGTCTAGGAGCGGCATAATCTCACTTTCGCGCATGCTCTCAAAGGGACTTTCTTGTGGTGTGCTTATTCGGCGTAGGTCACATATGCTCGGTGTGCCGACTACCACGCCCTTGAGTCTCCTGCTCCATTCTTCACCAGCGTCACGGAATATATGGTTTAGGACAAGTGCGATAGTACCGCCAGAGGATTCGCCGCCGAGAGTTATGTTGTGGGGATCAATGCTGAACGTCCGATGGTTGACCAGAATGTGGCCAATCGCACTCAGGGAGTCGTATATACCGATTGGGAAAGGGTATTCTGGGATCAGGCGATAGGCGACGTCAATTACGCAGCAGGGGACCGATGCGCAAATATGGTGGCAGATGTGCGCTGAGGTTTCGAGGTCGCCGCAGGCCCAGCCTACACAACACACTCACGTCAGCATATTTTCTCTCCGTGCGAGGGTGTAGAGGGAGCGTGCTTACCACCGCCATGAAAATTAAAGTGTACAGGCCAGACCTTCCTCTTTCCGGGTTCTTCGCCCGGTGGCACGTAGACGCGAACGGATATCTCACCAGGATATTTTGCCCAGCCGGGAACTGTTGTTTCGCCGATGCCGCCTACACCTGTTGGCGGGGCAGTCGCATAGCTGTAGAGGACGGAATAATTGGAGCGGACGACGTTGATATCGGTTGATGGGGGTGGAGAAGCGGCGAGGTACTCGTTGTGTAGTTTTACGAACGAGGGGTCGAGTTTGTCAACGAGCGAGGGATGGAGAGAAGTTGGATGGTACTTCTGTGGCGGATGCTGTCGCTGCTGATATGTGGCGGTTGGTTGTATTCGCCCCGACTGCGACGGCGGCTGCACGTGCGGGCTGTGGGTATTCATGGCTATTGATGTCGATGTAACATCATCGGAAGCGTCCACGCTGTTGTAAAGTGTACTACGATGTCGAACGAGGTTTCCCATACGCCGGCTCACATTTCCTGCTGCATGGTAGGTTGGGGGCCACGCCGTTGATGTTTGGAGTTGATCCAGATTGTAGATAATTGCAACTCAGAAGGCACGTGGCGTTATTTAGTGATCGAGTTTATAGCCTTGCTGGAGGACAACGGCGATCGCAGCAAAGTGTTTCGGCAGTAGGGCAAGAAACATACCTTCCGTCTTGTCAGTGGTAAAGTTATGCTCCGATGCATGAATCGGACTTTTGGACGAATGATGTGAGACATCGCACATCCGCTGCACACTCCAAAACCTGCCATCAGCTCATGCACTGCATCACAAGACTCGATCTAGATTCTTCACAAACTGATTATCCGTCGAATACAACGATGAGTATGAAGTTGAGAATATTTGTGCTGCAACAGAGCTAGGAGGTATGATTGTCTCAATTGCCGCTAAACTGAAATACTGCTATTTATAGCGATCAACCTGTTCGACATCGTCGTTATGCCTCGTCATCCATACTCACAGACCTCAAGTGCTGTTCTACAAATTTGCGCACAAGCCGTTTCGGTTTAGGCAGTCTTGACAGAGTCATTCCTGAAGATAACTTCTCGTTTGGAAGACATGCATTGCCAAACAGCCCTGACCTTGCGCCGTGTACACTTTGAAATTGCCGATCCACTTCTACCTTAGTCCACCTAGGTGACCATCAATCTAACAGCAAGGTCGAGAACTGCCTGCCTTAATGTTCCATTGGGTCTCGCGACCATCGGACATCGAGCAGCCCGACTAGGACTTAACCATTCGTCTGAAGGTTTTTGCAGACCCATGTCTTGAGGGTATTTGTTACGCCCTTTAAAGGGGCAGATGTGAGTCGAAAGCGACGAGAGATGATTGCTGGCATATAGCTGAATTGTGCTGGAGATCTGGGTAGATATGCCCGAAGTGGCGCCATCTAACGCAGTATATTCTTGCTTCCGCGCTCACAGCGATTCGCTTCCTTTCCCTTCCCTCTTGCACGTACCATATAGTCCATACTCGAAGCAAGGACCGCATCTAAGACAATGTGCTCGGATCATGCGCGGTACCACTTCAACAACGCTGCAGCCTGAAGGCACTCGTTTGGGACAGAAACCACAGGCCTCTTTAAAGTCCCTGATGCTTATTTGGACGATAATTCAAGACCATCAACACAAATTCGCAGAAATGGAAGGTCTTGTACGGTGGCTTTTGAGAGGCATCTTAAGGTATTATATATGTGCTGAACGACGACTTTTAGACATTCTCCTTGATCAAGGCTTGCAGACAGTTGGTCAAGTATATGCTTGATATTCTTGGATGAGGGCGGGACCACAGGCCCCCGGACATTACTGTTATTCTTTTCTTTCAGGAGCAGGCAATAAAAGAGGTCGAAAAGCATGCAATGGATCCCCGATTTAATCCTACCTCAAGCTTCGCAGCAGTATTCTACCATGACATTCTGCTAAGATAATACGTACTTAGCTACGAGAAACAGGTTTGACCAGTAAAACAATCTCCTTATGCTGCCTTACTTTCTTTGCTTTGTGCTGCCAAGAAGTCCTTCAGTAACCCTCGGTTAGCGGCATTGAAGCTGGCCTTCAAACTGCTCACTCGCGTCTCCGGTTCAGTCTTGATTGCCAGGTTCTTGCTGATCTCGTTTAGGCTCATCCGTGCCCCTGTGTGCTTCAGATCCAGAGAGGCAGCACTCACCTGTCGTGCCATGACTCGAGCTAAATTGTTCTCTGACTTCGACTTAACTGAGAGCTTTGCTACTGATGCTGGAGAGCCGGTTTTGAGATTGGCATTTGGTGCCCGATTCTTGGGCAGCAACAGCTCGGTCGACTCTGTGAACATCTTTTTCTTTGCTGTTTGCTGTTGGGCCATGATCTCAGCTTCATGCTCTTTGGCTAGTCGTTGTAACTCCTTATTGTAGAATACTTCCCATTTGTCTCGTTGGCTCTGTGGCCAGTTCAGATTTACAGACCAGACTTCTCGGTCTTTGTCTTCGAGCATAGGACTTCTGCCTCGAGGCTTCCGAGAGAGGACGAGACGGTCAAGGCCGCAAAAGGTTTCGGTGTAACCCCACGCTTTGATCTTGCCACTCGTCTTTCTGGTAAAACAAACTCCATTTTCTGTCCAATTATGCTCAAACTCTTGTGGAGGGTCAAAGTAACAATCGGAGAAGATGTTGCACGCCCAGCTTGGGACGTACAAAACATTGTCGAGGGTAATGACTCGTCCATCCCGACTGTTAGGCTTGCATCGAATTCTGAGGTCGACTGAACCAATACCCCTCGCAGGGATCGGCCTTTGACCGGCGACAGTGAGGACATAGCTGTCGAATGCAGCGAAGGTTTTGAAGGTGGATTTGTCAACAGCTATGTGAATATTGGTTGCAGATGAGAATATCCAATCGTAACAGGGGACTCTTCTAGCAGTCTTCTCCCTAGACAGCTTGCGAAATGAACGACGATGCTGGGAAAGCTGTTGTAGCGCAAAATGGACTTGTGGTAGAGGCAAATCGCCTCGAGGATCACTGAAGGACATGGCATATACAAAAAGTCCAAAAAGTGGTAGGAAAATAGGTTCAGAGGGAGATGCAGTGACCTTAGTTTAAGAAAGTGGCATTTGGGTTCATAAATTGGTTTCCTTTGAGGAAGCAGCCATCAGACAAATTGGTTGCTGAGGCAAGAGTGACCATGTCAGCAATTTAGGAATAGAACCGCCCACGAAATCCTACCTACCTATGCTCGACAACCGTTGCAAGTCTCACAGCTTTGATTAATGCCACTCTGGAGCGAAGAGTGAAGCCCAAACACGCTATTCGGCATTTCGAGAGGCTACCAGCAACACGATCTTCGCTCAAACAGTACACAGTATGTGACTATGCCGCTTCTCCAAAGGGCATGGTCTTGAGTCTCGTCGTGAGATCAGCTTGATTTGGACAAACTTGAGCTTGCCGTGCTCGTTGTTTGCATACATCACACAATTGTTGTTCACCGTCTCGTTTCCAGTACTGAGATGTCCTAGTCTGTCGTGATCCAACTGTCATTGAATTTACTCCACCGACGTAATCTTATGTACACTGGAGGACGTTGGAGTGGACAAGCTCTTGGAAATTTGCTATATGGTTCAGGGAAGGGAATATTCCGGCTGCTAGTGGATGCATCCTCATGGTAGCCCGGCGTATTCATAAAGTTTTGTCACGGTACAAAGTAATGCTACTGTCTGCTACCACCGAGCGAGCCACACCGCCAAGCGAGCCATTCTCCACTTTTGTTAGTGGCTTCCATAGTATCAATGAGAATGCATTGCTACGACCTTTCTACAGCATCTTGATCTATATTTAGTATCGCAGCATACGATCGTGCATTGGAGGATATTTGAACGTCAATATGAGGTCGGCGCGCGACTGTCCGCGGTATCGATGCTTATATTTGACCTTCCAGTACTGCCTGGCCTTCCCTATGGCTAGAATAACTCCTTCTCGATTATACAGCAGGCTATGACCTCTCCTTTTAACCCTAGTGGCCTTAGTAGCCCTTTCCTTATCCTTTACCTACTATCGGACTTATTAAATGCGGTCCTCGTTAAGCTTATTAGCGTAGGAGTTAAGGGCCCTAAACTTAAGTAGCTTTTGGATACTAATTACGGTCCTAGGAGAGACTCTTTAATATAGATTATCGGCTAGGGCGGTAGCGTTAGTAGTCTTTCTTAGTATAGTAATTAGATCTTAATAAGAACGCTTAGTAAATACGATAAGATTTAATCGATTATTTTTATAGTTATATACTTAGTCGAGTTACTTAATCTTATTTTAATTTAGTAAATAGAGACTAGATTTTAACTATCTAATACCGATATATTATCGCGTTATAGCTAGTAGCCTTATTTATTAATATATAATATTAAAATCGATTTATTTAATCGTAGTATCGTCTACGAGTATTTAAGTTCGAATTATTTAGCGATAGTAATAATCTAAATAATAAAAAACGTTAACGTTTAATAGTTAAAGGATATAAGTAGTATTTAAAGGAATAAGGACTAAAAATACTTAATTTTATCTTATAATACTAACGAATCCTAGTAAGATATATATATTATATCTATCTAAGAAAAGAAGGCCCTTCTTATTATTTAAATATAGTATTAGGATTTCTCTAAGCTATCTAATAGCGATATTACTATTAGATTAGTCTAATTCACTAAAATTATACTTCTAATTTAACTTAATATCGTTTAGGTCCTTAAACTAAGTAATCCTTAACTCCTATTGTCGTGGGAATGACCACGCATTATAATATAGCGCGGAAATGCACGTGATTTAATATGGGGAAGGTTAGCCGAGCAGAACCCGTAGCCTCTCGCTGTGTCCATTAGGGATACAAAAGCAAGGAAGACAAGCAAAACGAACAATCACAATAGCGACTTCACAGCCTGCGTATCCTCTAGCCTTCTTCTTCTTCACGTAATCGTGAAATATACACCCTTAATTTCCACCACACTATCCTATATAAATAATTAATAGAAGTAACGCTTAGCTCGTTATAATATATAATTTAATAATTAATACTTAGTTTAATATAGATAATAAGACCGTAACTATTAAACTAGTTATTTTTAAAAAAAGTATTTTATTTAATACTAAAGAGCTAAATTAAGTACTCTTCTTATTTATATTAATCTATTACTTTAAAGGAATACCTTCTCGATCTATAATACCTTTAAAGTAATTAAAGAAGTTATTAATTTTATTATTTATAAGTAATTTAAGTTTCTCCTATAGCTATAGCCTTATAAATCTTAAACCGAGCTTAGAGTATCGTTTCTAAAACCTAGTAGCTTATTACTTTTTAAGGACCACCTCTTTACTACGTACTCGTAATAGTAGCTTCGTATAATATCGTACTATAAGATATATAGTAAGTTAGCCTTACCTTTAAAGGTCCAGAATTAGATTAATAAGGCAGGATTCCTCTAATTTAGTTAGGTATCGGTTAACGGGTATGCCTCTCTCTGGACGCCCGGCTACGCGATAACCCACAGTTGATTTGGGCGCTCGTTGACGACCTACGGCTTTACGGCGAGAGATATTATAATCAGTGAAATCCTTGACTGCAGTTCTAACCGAAGATACGTTGTTTGAAGGCATGATGATAATATTGAGTGCATAAGCAGCTATGGAAGTTGTGCTATCAAACTACGAAAAACGCGTCGCGTGTGGCTCGTTTGGTGGTGTGGCTCGCTCGGTGGTGGCTGACAGTAGGTAAGCACAAAAAATCAGGAAATCAATGGATCAACCTGTCACCAGCGACAGTTTGGTTCAGATGGCATTTCTATGACCTTGGAGCAATGATAGCGATTGAAGGTTGCTGAAATGGATGTTGCAATGAAAGAACACGCGTGATAACACGAAAGGAACGCGCTGGGCTTCCCAGGCTTATTAATCCAGGTGACGAAGGAAATGAAGGCTTCGTTTATGAGCTGCGGGGCAGAACGTAACAGATCGCATGCTGCAACGCAAGGCAGCATGTAATCGTGTAGCTAGAGCATTAGGCATCAAGAATTCTCGTTCGTATAACACGCTGCAACTTCTCGACGAGGATGCTCTGACTCAGAAGATGGCAGCACGTGGGCTGAACATCATGGAAAGGGTGCACTTAATTTAGGACGTGGTCAGTCAACAGCAGACAACGTCCAATGATGAAGTGACGATGCTACAGAATCAAGGTTCTACAAGGGAACAAGTGATAATTCGGACGTTGCGATAGGTGTCCAATTTGACCTTCGGGCCCGAGGCCGATTGAAGCTCGGATGCCACAATGATCAATATAGTCTATAGCAGGAGGGCGTGTAGCTTCCGACAGCCACCACGCAACCTCAAAGACCACAACTTTTCAGTACTTCAGCAGTCATCTATGGAGCAAACAAATCAAAAAGTCCTTATCATTGGAGGCGGTTTGGGAGGGCTTGCATTGGCCCAAGGCTTACTGCAAGTTGGAATTCCTTTTCGTGTCTTTGAACGTGACCAAGAAGCTTCATTCCGAGCTCAAGGATATCGGATTCGCATTAGTCAAGACGGAGGTGACGCCTTGAAGAAACTACTGCCGCCAATGGTCTATGAAAAGTTTGAGACAACATGCTCAGATGTTGTTCATGGCGGCCACCAACTTAACGCTTTGACGGGTCAAGAAGCAGAATGGGGTGGCCGCATGCCTTCACGTGCTGGCAAGGCTTGGAATGCGGATCGAACTGTGCTGAGAAACGTGCTTCTCTCTGACCTCGAGGAACACGTTGACTACAGAAAAAAATTCCAGAAGTACGAGCTCTTAGAGAATGCTGTTAAGGCTCATTTTGCGGACGGCTCTGTCGAAACGGGAAGAATCCTCGTTGGTGCTGATGGAATAAGGTCTCAGGTGAGGAGACAGAAGCTGCCCGACAACATTCTGCTCGACACGGAGGGCCGAGCCATCTTTGGAAAGACCCCGATTGCAGAACACACTCTTAACAGTGTACCCGCGGTGATTGGACAAGGATTGACATTAATTGGAAAAGAAGCGACTGCTAGGATGAAGCTTTTCATTGATGTCATGAAGTTCAGTCGAAACACCAGCGTCGACCTGCCACAGGATTACATCTACTGGGTATTATTGTTTCAGAAAGCCGTCGTTGACAAGCCAGATTCAGAGCTCATGTCGCTGTCAAACACTGAGTCTGCGGATCTTGCCGAAAAGCTCACATCGACATGGCATGACAGCGTACGCTCAATCATCAAACAACAGCTTCCTGAAGCTGCATCGACCTTGATGTTCTTGATGGCACAACCTCCGCTCTCACCATGGAAGCCAGATGGCAGAATCACGTTATTAGGTGATGCTGGTCATCCTATGCCTCCAGTCGGAGGGGTTGGTGCTAATGCAGCATTTCAGGATGCGGCAGAGCTACTTCGGATCTTAGAAGTAGGAGCAGACAATGAAGGTATCGCGGAGTACGAACAGTCGATGCGCGACCGTTGCAATAAATTCCTAGCTGCCAGCGCCGCTGGAGCAGGCCATTTCTTTGGCATGAAACCTGTACACGAGCTGAAGCCTGTTGCATTCCATGCATAGCGACATGATGCTCGCTTTCTGAGATACTGACCGAAATTCTAGTGAATGTACAACATATACCCACCTCCACTCGATCACAGCTTTGGTTCTGTTGTTGTCATCTATTTCTTCCAATAAAAGCTACTCCACCCCATCGATCAAGTTCTATGGTTGCTGTTAGGTGAACTCTATCTTAGGATGGGACATCAATAACAATGCGGCATTCCGGTTGTACAGTATACCTAGCCGCAGGTTGCTGGGTCACTTTAAGTGCCAGTCGAGACTCTCTTGTCACGGTTGGAAAACTTGGCGACTTCATGGAGCTTTTCTTCCTAATAAGCATCCATTTTCCACCGGACTTGATGCTGTGGTCACTGTTCTTGTCGGCCATGGTAGCATTTTTGGCTCTCAAGCTCGTAAAATTGTAGCAAGCTTGGGTAATGACGGAAATCGGTCCACGAAACCAGAAAATCGTGTTAGTAGCGGACCAAGATGGGTGACATGATGGACTGTTCCACCAAAAAGCGGTAACCAGGCTGTAAACCACGTCACAGCGACATTTGGGATTGTTACATTGCTTACCATTAGCTGACAACTGATATAGAACATGTCTTAACTTGCAATTTCACTGCTCATTGTCACCTTTCCCGAATAGCAAATGGAAACTAAAGAGGCAGCGAACTCGAAGGTTGAGTTTACTCGGCGCTGGATGAGAAGGACGTATTCATATGACATGTAGTATTGAACAGAGAAGAAGAAATCCCGATCAACGACGTCTCTTATGTCTAATGCGGCCTATGTATTGACGATTGTTCAAGTCGCTCCATCCAGAACGGATGCAATCGGTATGGTCAACGACATAGATTTTCTTTGGCTTGTGGGTTCGACTTTTTGCGTTGTCTGATATATCATTTTAGTTCATCCTTGTGTAACCATTGTATCGAGGACTCTTCTCAGTGAGCATGGCGTCCTCTTCATCAGTATCCTTATGAACAGTATCAGCTTTCACCACTTTGAGGCTTTTGTAGTAGGTCAACCACAGTGCTTGGTTTGTCTATCTTCTGAGCACAAGAACAACAAACGCTTAGTAATTAGGTAGTGAGGCATGAAATCTTGTGGAAAGCATGATAGGGAATGATATTCCTGCAAGCGCGAACGAGAGGAGCGGCAAGTCCATGAAAGCAGTGTTCGAATATTTTGATTATGCCTAGTCTCAAAAGCATAAACATAACAAGTTCTTTGCGGTTATACGCAAGACACCTGTGTTGAATGGTGTTAAGTCAAATTGAAATTGACCAAAACAATCAAACCAGTCCAGAGCTTGTCCGTTCCTCCAAATCTGCTAATCTCTCCTTTTGACTTTCAGTTTAAAATCTCCACTGGCAGCCATAACAGCACTACCAGGTAAAGTGTCCCTTAAACCCGGAAATTTGTCAGTCGTGTTACCCTTGGCATCAACATAACCAATAAACTCGAATTCGAACGTCAACAATACCACAGCAAGAGCTCCCAAGATCTCTTGCTTAGCGAAGTTTCGACCTGGGCACATCGTCTTTCCGCCGCCAAAAGGGAAATAGGATCCGGTTGTGTGAGCTGTCGAAAATACAGGCTTTGTGGTGGTATCATGAGGAGAGGACGTAAGAAAGCGGTAAGGGTAGAAAACATCAGGTTGAGGATGGTGAGGGTACACCGATTGCCAAACGTCTGGATTTGTGTGAGCTGGATAAGAAGGGACCATGAGCAGGGTACCGCTGTTAAGCTGAATTGACTGTGTCGGCTCTGATGGAGCTCCCGATTTACTGGTAGAGTGAGCACCTAGAGCAAGAGCCATGTCCTGTGTGATTGTGCGACCGACGAGGACATCAACATAAAGACGAAGCACCTCGTGCAGAGCACTGAGGAGGATGGGTTGGTTTATCAGGATTGAGATATTCAACGTGCCATTTTCATTCTGCGAAGCCTTGATTTCGTCCATGATGAAGCTGTAGAGGGAGCGCTCACCTGGTTTTTGGCGCTCTGGCCGGGCAGATTCGAGAACATACATCAGCAACCAGTTTGTTGCTGGGATGGCGTTGCTAGAAATACCAAAAATCATTCCGAGGTCTAGGGCGGCGCGGCCGCGGATAGATACACCACGCTTCTCGTAAAAGATCTGTCGGGCTCGGTTGACGCGTGAGCCGTAGAGTGGCTCCCAACTCATCCCGTTTGGATCTGGGACCTTGGTACCTATCTGGTCGCGAACAACCTTGTGCCAATTGGCAAGTTGCGAAACAGCTTTTTCGCGGTTGGAGACTGCTTTGGAGACCAGCCAACCGGGTAAACCGAAGAAGAGACTAAGCATGTCTTGATCAAACTGAAAGAATAGATGTTCGAGATCCGGGCAGACTTCGAGTACTTTGCTTCCGAGAAGGGATATGGTTGAGGCATCAAACATGAGGGTGCGTAGCCATTTATAAAGCTCGATCTCGTGATTTGCGCTCCTGTCCGTGAACTGATCTGATATGCGTTCCTTCAAGATCTTGATGAACTCGGCTGTCAGCTCGTTGACCTTTTCAGCCTTCAACAAGTAATCGACATTGATCTTGTCCTGTTCATGGTGAGGTGGATGTTCACCCTCCTTGACAGGCGTATTGTAACCGTAGAATCGCTCGCATTCTTCCTTCGAAATCCCTAGCCCGTTCACCACAACGTCAATGTTGAATTCCTCTCTTCCGAGTGTGCGGTCCTGTATAACATGCTGGATTGCCACTGGACTGAATAGGACGTTGGCCATACGCCCGCCGAGAACGATGGAGCATGCACCTACAGCTCGAGGATACCATTCGAACAAAGTCGACCAAAAATGGTGTGGTTTAGTGGAGAGGAAGCTAGGAGAGTTGCCGATCCAAGGGATGGCATAAGGAATAGGCGGAGGTTGTAAAGCTTTGCCATCTCTTCTCTTCCCAAAGTTCCTGAGGCCGATCTTGCATCGTAGGGTGTTGAAAAGATACAGTGCTGCAGATAGTATCAAAGCACATCCTACAATCGTCGACAAGGCATTCAACACGGCGATCGGAGGAGAACTCAAAATGTGTGCAGGTAAGAAAGCCAATGTGGCCCTCACTGCGACGAGGGCTACCACAGATGCATAGACAGTGCTCATGGTCGCGTATCCACGTTGGTGAGATCAGTGCCGTGACTCTAAGGATTTGCCCATAGTAA
The DNA here is from genome assembly GCA_030247915.1 of Neophaeococcomyces mojaviensis. Lineage (NCBI taxonomy): Eukaryota > Fungi > Ascomycota > Eurotiomycetes > Chaetothyriales > Neophaeococcomyces > Neophaeococcomyces mojaviensis. Next base: position 67,103 of record JAPDRQ010000157.1, read on the forward strand.
GTAGGGTGCAATTTGAAGGTGAATGTTTCCAAGACCGCGCAGCTAAACGAGCTTCAGGTTCCAGGTTTTCTCCTCGCTTGAAAGATCCTGCTGCTGCTAGTGTTGGTCCAAAGGGCGTATTTGGTGAGCTGCGATTCCCATCCTGGTGGTTAGGCCATCTCTGTAAGATGGAAATCAACATGGTGCTCATGCAGGTGAATGTTCTAACCTATCACAAACTGTGTCACAAAGCTTCAAGACTGAACCAAGCACTGCCCACAGCATCGACTAGGCCCAAAATCGTTACTGTGCTTACGAAGTTCTTAGCACCCTGGGGCGGAGCTGGGGGCTAGTTCGAAATTTATTCGTTCTCGCTTCCTGATTTTCACTGCGTCAGAACCCTCGATCCATCAATGGCCTGAACACATTACCTGTGCGCTGATAGTTTATGTCGAGATTGAGTTGCAAGATGTCAGACGCACAAACACGTTCAGAACCCCCTGAAAGCCTGCGGAAGGCTTACGTGATTTTCAGCCGTAGAGATCCTTCAGCAGGCCATATTCAAACAATGCATCTTGACGAGAAGATAATTATAGGTATCAACAGCCAGCTCGAAGGCGATGCTGACCTAATCGAGCTTCGGCGATTATTTGTTCAGAGTTTCAGTTATGAGGAGACTGGAATCTTGCAAGTCGTTGGAGACTCGGGTCGTGCGTTTAACCAGGCAGCGATTCCGCGTGCTCTCGAGGTATTGTCTGAGCAGACCGCCCAGCGTATAATCGAGTATGGCTATACTGCGGTCGAGTACGATACGAATTGGCTGGTCGCAGAATACATCTCTAAATTACCTGAGGTACGCTCACGAGTCATTGCTAATGCTGTTGGCCAATCAATCCAATGCCTGCAGGATCCGTCCTGGTCAGGATCCCTTAAGGTGGCCAACTTTGTCATGTTGTATGATCGTGATTCCGATACAGAGTTTGGTCAAGATGTCTGGCTCTCTGACGGGATCATGTCTCCTGACTTCAACGATGAGATGCTTTGCTTCGAGGGCGGTATTCAGGCATTCTGTCAGTGTACCAACGCTCTAGTCAAGAACATCAAAGTGGTGGCCATGACAAATCTAAGACCCTCTGAACTACACATAAAATTTTCCGCTGCACGTCTACTGCTTCAATTGAAGAAGACTGATGCGAGCTCAGATGTTCAAGAACGAGCCAGAGAGTACCTGAGCCAGCTACTCGATCAAAGTGCCAAGCAAATCGATATCGTTCGCACTCAGGTGAATAGGATTGTTTCCTCCGATTTTGACTGGAGAAATTGCATCTTAGAGGCATGAATCACAGACTAGAAGAATGAAGAATGCTTGATTGTGGGTTCTTTTGAAGCTGATAGCGCTTTTGTTTCGTAGGGACGAGTGAAGGACCGGGCGAAAAATAGTCCGAGAACAAGATCCAATCTCCCGTCCGTTCCCATAGTCTCATTTTTCATAGCACCTGCAATCTCGCCAGCGCCGACACCAGGCAATAACGTAATGATAGCACCTAGGTAGCCCAGCAGTTGTATAAGAACAGATCGGTATCGATTACTCATAATCAGTTAGTCCTCACAATGGATGAAGCTCACGAATCCTCGAAAACATTTGAACCCTTGCGGAAGCCAAGTACGTTTTCTATTATCCCTTTATCAAGATCGCAATCTGCCTCCGTAGCCTGAAATGCTGATGTGATTTGCTTTAGACCCGACCGAGAGAAGGCTGAGTGCACGCCATGCATACAGATATTACAACAATCTTGTCGTTGCTGGCATTTACAAATTCCCAGCAAGCACGAACCCCCTCAAGACCACGCCTTCAGCGCTGTGTAAGCTAGTCCAGCCGAGCTTAGAACAGTGCGTGAGGACACATCCTTTCCTGTCAGTGGTGATCAGGGATGCCACAACAAAGAATGAAACATACTCGACAAGCCGGCAACTGGATCTCCAAGATCATTTCCATATCATTGATTCCAAAGCCATACCACAACTTCCAGAACTGAGGAACGAAGAGTTTACCATAAAATGTCTTATCGAGTATATCCTAAATGACTCAGAGCTTACCTTCTTCGACAATGCAGACAAAATACCTCCTTGGCGGGTAGATGTGTTTCCGCTTGGTCCGCAAGCAGGGCAACCAAGGTTGCTGGTTTCCTTCACATATTCTCATAGTCATGCCGATGGCATGTCAGGGCCAGCCTTCCACAAGACACTATTGCAAAGCATGAATCGAATGCTGCGAGTCTCTCCCGAAGAATCAAGCACTATCCTTTCAACCACAAAAGCACATCTACCAGGTCTTCCCCAAATGCCGGTCAGCTTGTCCTACCTTCTGGCACCAGCTCTGGGGCATTATCTCCCAGAATTCGTTCGTCGGTGGTTCGGATTCAAAGGGAGTGTTAGCGGTGCGGACGATGATACCTGGACCGGATCGCAGACTTTTGTCGGCAACGATGGTGGTCCTATCAAAACAGTGGTCGAAGTTCTTTCCATTGACCATGAGACAATCTCAGCAGTCTTGAACACTTGCAGGAAGCATGATACGAAGTTGACATCGGTACTAAACGAGGTTATTGCACACTCCTTGGCTAGGCAACATGCCATAGGTATTCAGGCACTTTCAAGAAAGTTGAATTTCGTGTCATCAACTCCCAATAACCTTCGCAAGGTTGTGGGCAGATCAAACGATGTCATTGGTGTTTTTGCAAGCACAGCCTACACCATTCATGTTGTACATACCTCAACTGATTCAGAAAGCGACATCACATTAGACAACGAATTTTGGACCCGGGCAAGCCAAGCATCAAAATCGTTCGCCGTAGCAAGCTCTACCCTACAAGATCAACCAATCGGTCTCTTGAGGTTCATTTCTGACATTAATGGCTGGATGAAAGGCCATATCGACCATAAAAGAGATGCAAGCTGGGAACTGAGCAACCTGATGAGCTTTGATGGTGGATCAGGAGATGACGAGATAACAGTGGAAAAAATGTACTTTTGTCAACCCGCAGATGCAGCGGGTATGCCACTTACTTTCAACGTTATCAGTGTTCAAGGCGGAGACTTGGTCATATGTGTTGGATGGCAGCCAAGTGCTCTTGGAATTTGTACACGCGAAGAAGCGGAAGATTTTGAACGCAAGTTCGTGAAAGATCTGACTGCGGATATGCGAAAGTATTTTGAAAAAATAGCACAAAGCTAGGAAAGTCTTTCGAGTCTTTTGCATCTCGTCCTGCCGCATCCGCTCATTCGGCCCGCCTGAGGCGGAGGATCTTCGGAATACACCCCGCACCCGGCTCAGACAGAACAATAATATGTGACGATGCTTCCATGCTTGCACATGTCGCGATCTCCGTCTGTACGTCTTTGAACACCTGCACATACCTTCCACTCCATAAGTACCGCTAGCCACAATGTCATCTTCCATCAACGCAACCACAATCCCACTCCCAACGACTGCCGCCCACCACGGCTCCCTCTCCGACCTCCTGCCCTCACACTGGACCACCCAAGTAACGACCTGGCTTGACGAAGACGCCCCGTCCTTCGACTACGGTGGCTTCGTCGTCGGCTCATCCCCGCGCACGGCTCATCTCCTTTGCAAATCCCCCGGCGTGCTCTCTGGCATTCCTTTCTTCGACGAGGTCTTCCGACAACTTGATTGCAAAGTACAGTGGCATTACGACGAAGGAACCTTCTTGGACACGAGCAAAGAGAAAGGCGGGAAGATCAAAGTTGCGACTGTGACGGGGCCGACGCGGAAGTTGTTGCTCGGCGAGAGAGTTGCGCTGAATACACTTGCGCGATGCTCCGGTGTGGCTACGAAAAGTAAAAGGATGCTGGATCTAGTGAGGGAGGCCGGATACACTGGTGTACTGGCCGGAACACGGAAGACTACGCCTGGCTTCAGACTGGTGGAGAAGTACGGGATGTTGGTGGGTGGGATAGATGGTCACAGACACGATTTGAGTAGTATGATCATGTTGAAGGATAATCATATCTGGGCGAAGGGGAGTATCACTGCTGCGGTCAAGGCGGCGAAGTCGGTGGGCGGGTTTGCGTTGAAGGTGGAGGTTGAGTGTCAGACCGAAGGGGAGGCTAATGAAGCGATTGAGGCGGGGGCTGATGTGGTAATGTTGGATAATTTTGATGGGGAGGGCTTGAAGGTTGCTGCGAGGAGCCTGAAGGACCGGTGGAAGGGAAAGAGGGAATTTTTGATTGAGAGTAGTGGGGGTTTAACGGAGGCAAACGTCAAGGGGTATATCAACAATGATATCGATATCATCTCGACCAGTTCGGTACATCAGGGTGTGGCTCATGTCGACTTCTCATTGAAGATTGAGCACGGAACAGAAGTTCCAGCGACATGAGGAACGCCAAGTCAAGTTGACTTGCTTACAAAAGCATTAGATCCTCTACTCAGCCTTGAGCGCACCCAGTTGTCTCGCCTCCAAAGCATATCCAGCCCACACAAATACAACATGCATGAAAAACACTGGTAGCTGACCAGGCATTCCCAACAACTTCCCATCATACTTCGAATTCACAAACTCTGGGTCGATCCATTTCGTGCCAGGATACAAGATCGCGCTGATGCCAGTGATCCAATACAGACTTCCGATGATTGCTGCATTGAACGTTGAGTCACGAGCTGCTGATTTGGTCGCGTACAAGCCAGTGCCATAGAGCGCTGAGACCAGAGGGCGCCAGGTGTAGTAGAGAGTTGTCAAGCCTAGAAGCAGGCCCATAGACATGGTTTGGCCGTTGTGGAATCTGGCATGTGGTGGCCACTTGGGGTTGTAGACATGAGTCTCGTTGAAGTCGGCGATGTATGGCGAGATGGAGTTTGAAAGAGCAGCAATGGAGATTATCAATCGCCCGGCCGTAAGGAAGGGTATCGTTGCCATCGTGTCGGATGAGGTCAGCAATCGACCTTATCAGTGAGATGATTCAATTTAGAAATGACGGTATTCGTTCGGTCGCTTTTGCTGCAGCAACCTTACAGTTGAATATTAGTTTGCGTTGTCCACTCAGATATATCGATAGCGAATAATAATAACAGATATGACAAGGTGTTCCTGCAGTTGACAAACAGAGAGGCTGGTCGTCAAGTTCGTTGTAAATCGAGCAGCCAAGAACGTCATGGTTAGGTTACAGTACTACGTCATGGTTTGAATCTAAAATTATCGTTTCCGTATGCATTTTTGAAATCGCTAGGACACTTTCACAAATGCCTCTAGTATCGACCTTTGAGAAGAAAAGAAAGGGTCATGTATTTACTCACTTTGAATCAAGACTTGTAAATGTCAAAAGCCACGGCGTTACCACAAATGATGGCCAAGATCTCGCCAAACCATGGCGCAGGTTTCGGGCCGGAAGGTTATCTGCATTGTGATCACACGTGGCGTAGCAGCGGTGAGTTCCCGTAGTGCTTCAGGACAATGATCCACTTATTTGTTATCTACAGGATCTTACGATGGATTGGGCTGAAATCTCTTAAGATTATGAAATTCTCGAATAGCAGTTACACTATAGACTTTGTACCACTCCCCTCAGCCTTCATTGAACTGCCTCATACAAAAGCGAGCAATATCTTCGATATAGTGCTATTAGCTGTGTGCTGGCCAGACTATTTAGATACTGGCAGCTTGTTGGTTTGCGATCCATGCCACAAGAGGATCATAGCGCCGCCAAAGAATCAGTCAGTACTTGGAGTTGACCCAAATAAGCATTCTCCTGGCCTTAGCATAGTTTCCTGAGATCCTATCCACAGGACAAGTCACATCGTCCCTCTAGAACACTCATTGCGACTGCCTGCCTCAAAAGGACCAACCATACGTCCCGTCATCACTGCTACTGAGCTTCGCCTTCTTTGATTCACTTACTAACACCTCGCCAATCATCAACAAGTCTGTGCTTGCCATGTAGAGTCTTCCGTTCAACAACAAACAGAAATTCATCAAAGTCACCATCGGCTTGCACAACACCGACCGAACTACATACAGTATTATAACCCTCTCATAGGACAATGACCTCGCAAATGCTGCTCAGCATGAAGCTTCAGGCTGTTCTGGCAAACATTCAATGTCGGCCAAGCACTATTGAGCTCTGCAGTCCAACAAACATGTACGGCGAGAAGCTCCGATATTCGGGTGTTAATAGGTGAAAGTTGAACAGCAGGAGTACGCATGCAGAAGTATGAATGAACGAGGTAACAGGTGTATTTGAAATTTAACCAAGCTAAGCATGGTGTTAAACAATATATCGTAGATAAAATTGGAAGAAGCCACCAACTATTTTTTTCTCATTACGGCTGGTTGCCGAGCCTGAGTCCGTAGTATTCCATAGCCGAGACACCATGTTTACCACTTTGATGTCCTATTGAAAGTCTTGGCCGATTCAGGCTCAAATGTCGCAATGAGCCTCTCTTCAGCCTTCGAAATTAGTTAATGACATATTTGGGGAATGTATAAAAGAGCAGGAATTTCCAGAGAGTGATTGTCACATGTTCACGTGTCAATGCAGACCCCACCGTGTGAAGGGAAGCTGCGAGCTGCTTCCTTCTCTCAGTTAACATTTCGTCAGTCCGAACTGTATAAGTAGACCACCCGTCTAATGCATCACCCTACTAATGCATCACATTTTGCATACAAAAACGCGATTTCATGGGTCTTGGATCTCTACGATTTAGGCG
>JAPDRQ010000158.1:0-73400 GCA_030247915.1 Neophaeococcomyces mojaviensis
ACCGCGTCTTCGTGCACGCTCTCGCCACCGTGCGCCGCCTTCCGCGAACGGGCTCCTCCCGTCCTCCACCCTCCTCCCGCCTGCGCCTCTATGGCCTCTACAAACAATCCATGGAAGGTGACGTCGCCGCCATTCTGACCCGTCCAACCCTTCCGATCACCTCCCCCGACCCCAACGACCCCTCCAACCCCTCCGTTCACCGCTACGCCTCTCGTGACCTGCGTACCCGTGAAGCCCAAGCCGAAATTGAAAAATGGGACGCCTGGCATGCATGTGCCGGGATGAGCAGGACCGAGGCGAAAAGACGATACATTAGTACCTTGATCGACACGATGAAGGAGTATGCGAGTGGGACGGCCGAGAGTCGGGAGTTGGTCAGTGAGCTGGAGTTTGTGTGGAATCAGATCAAGAGTCAGAGTGGAAGCGATCCCGATGATGAGGCTGGTGGGAGCAACGGTAGTGGGAATGGCAGTAAGGAAAGTCCAACCAGGAAGCTGGAGAGGGCTGGAATTGGGAGTGCAGGGCAGATGATGGAGAGCTTTGAAAGTAACAGGCCGAGTATTGGGAGTCTGGAGGCCAGTGGCTTGGGCTTGAGTAGGAGAACTTCTAGTCAATCGTTCATGGAGGAGCAGCAGCAGCAGCAGCAGCAGCAACCGCGAACAAGGACAAGACCACGGAGGACCCAATCGGGCCTGCGCGTGCTTTCACCAATTTCACAGCGCGATACGGATTCGGTTATTGGTCCTGGTGATGCGGGAATTGAGGATCAGCCCTTCGACGAAGATGACGACGATGGTGAAAAACTGGACACGGCGCCCACTTCACCACTAGTCCACCGAGACCGAGGTCTAGCTCGAGGCATGCCACTCCCCTCGACAGCCGCGCATAACCTCAATCCGCCCTCGGATGCAACACGGTCTCTCCTCGACTGGCAGCAATCCCTAGAGTCCCATCTGCATTCCCTTAAGACCGAGATTGCGGCGCTGCGGGAACAAATGTCGGCGAATCACCTACTGTCAAGTTCGACCTTTTCACATACATACTATGCACTTTCGACACGCCAACGGATTGTACATCGAATCAAGCATTACCTGCGCCATTACGGGACCTTCTTGTTGAAGCAACTAGTCACCCAGCTAGGAGTCCTTGTGCTGGTTCTGTTCTGGGGAAGATTGAAGGGGGATTTACGCATCGAGGAATGGGTGAGAGACGCTCTACACCGCTTTAGACGTCGCTTCCAATCTGTTTTGAGCAGTGTTGGATTCTGGCTACTGGACCTTTTTGGACGAGATGGGAAGCTGGCCTTTGTGGGGAGGGTATTCAGAGTTTTCTGATGTGTTATGACCGATGATTTGTGATGCGTGGGATGATACATGAACCATGTACAGATGTGACTAGGTGCATGACAACATGCAAGACTAGAAGGCCACCTGATATAAAATGGGGATACTTATGAGTGTATAGATGATTGTACATACAGACTAAAGCTCAACAATGTCATCCAATTAGAGAATGATGTCAAGGAAACCAGTCGATTGCAAATTCTTTAGAAAGGAAAGTCTTCAAAGTCCGCCGTTTTGGAAAGAAGTAAAAGTCGAAAAGCAATTCGTTTCAGATACTGTCATGGGAATGACCGAAGATGCACGTGACGCATATTGAAGAAAGTTAGCCGAGCGTGATCCGTAGTCTCCCACTAGGGGAGTATCGAAGAACAACAGACAGCTAAGGCAGACAATGACGATAGCGAGTTTGCGGCGTGTTACCGTTTAACCTTCTTCTTCCTTATGTGGTCGTGAAATATGCACCCTTGACTCCCGCCACAATACCCACTGCTTATGCTTTAGAGCAGGCGAATGGCTTGTTACTAACAAAGTGTTAAGAAAATAGTAACTGGACTTACAAGGCTCCACTGCTATCGCACGACAGAACATGTAAACCGTTCTAAGTAGCTTTTAGTTCTACGTTCTTCTAAGGATCTTGTTTCACAGTAAGCTTTTACTAAAAGTATCGTTATCGTCGGACCTACTGAAGAGGATTGATAAACGATATACTTCGCGGATAAGCAGTAGAATCCTACAAGTTATTACCTTGTTCATTTAATAACTGGAGGGCGAGGTTTAGAAAAGGCTAACTACTGTACCACGCCGCCAGGCACGGACAATAGGTCGAGGTAATATGCTTCAACAAGCGCAGACAAGAGCTTTCTTTTTGTATATAGTGTAGACGCACTTTTGCTAGCTGAAGTTGAGACAGCTGATTTGAGAAGCTCGAAATTACAAAGTACCGACGCATGTCTCGTGTGATCTTGAGTCCCGGCGCTGACTGAGCCAGAATCACGATTGTGCAAAGAGCAAATCAAGCATTTACCAGGTATTTGGTGCAGTTCGAGGAAGATAATGGTACTTAAGCTTAGGACAGGGCAATTGTTTTCAGTCTCAGGACTTTCCGAGGTGGCGGATATTCAGACGAGAATGAGATCTCGTAGTGCCCCTATTTGGCCAGACTCCATCGCTTCACCAAACATGACATCCCTACGATCAATGAACACTTCACCGAGCAGCATGAACTTGTCGTCTTTTGCTGCTTTTAATGCGAATGGGACTTGGCCTCCGAGAAGCACACACAAATGACCACGTAGCCGCATGACTTGCGGGCCAATGCCGTAGGTTCCCGTCTCGGTGCTGAATATACGTCGCTGGGAGAAGAATTTCGAGATTGCTGACCAGCTGCGACTGTACGGGAGCATGATTTCAAGCTCTTGTCTTTTCAAACCAGCCGGGGTGAGAGTGCATTGAGATTCACGGATGAGATGTTGAACACCATCGAGGTTGGTAAGGGCTGGATGTCTTGCTGTTTCTGTCTTTGGAGGTAGGGACTGCTCGGGAGGACTAGCGAGGTTGGCTAGGTACATCGAATTCATGAGAGCCACGATCTTGCCAAGCTCAAAAGGATGCCGTGAGTGTGGGACGCTCAGGTGGAATTTGATCATTTTTGAGGATCGATCTTTGTGGATGCCTATTCGAGATGTCACTCGTTGTATTTTGTCAACCAAATGGCCTTGGACTATGATCTCGCTAGGAACCAAGCCGTCAAAGCTACAACGCCAGTGAAAGAGGGTGATTGCACACTTGATCAATGATAGCCTTCATTTCGTCCTGTGTCGCTGATGAGGACGCTGCTTTAATCGAATTTGAATTTTGTCAAGCATTGCCAAATCTGAGTATGAGCATCATGTCTGCATAGCGTGCTATAGACTAGAATCGTTTCAGTAGACTAACAAGTCTCCTCCCCCCGCATCGGTCATGTTTAAAGTGCTCTGTGTCATCCTCGCTTCAAGAAGTACAAGTTCCAACCATCACCCACTCGAGATACTGATAGGCTGGAAAAGGAGTCTACCACTTCGCTTATGCATACGTTCCTTGTCCGCACGAAGTGATGGAGCTGTTACAGAATACATGTGCAATCCCGGTCATGTGGATCTCTGAATGCAGAAGGTGCCATGTTGTGGATGATGTATCAATGCTAAGAGAGACGACGAATGCAGGGGCAAAAAGGTGGGAAGGTGGAATTGCTGAAGTATCCAAGCCGATAAACACCGCAAAAGTCAATACCCAATATAAACGACAATTGTGACATGCAGGCGATAAGATTTCACCTGAGTATTTACGGTGACGAAGATCCACGTATCAGCTTGCACGGTTTTGGTAGGTGCCGGATGCATTTCCGGGCTAGTGACTTGAGAGACCAAACTGCTGTACCTTGGTATGCAAACATGATTCGGCGTAACATCTCGGAGCTTCGTGTACCTTTGCGTGTGGTAATCTTAGAGCTCATAAATGCTTTTCTTAGTCAGCAAACGGGAGGAGCGTCCATTTTACTCGCCAGAGTACCTGAATAAACTTTAAACTCTAAGATGGATGTTGTCAGGAAGATACAAAGAAGCACAACACTTGTCCTAATTTGCTGCAGAATTTTGCCATAGTAATATGCTCTTGCAATACACTCGCAGGTGAAACAGCCAAAGATTAGTGAAAATGAAGCGAGCGCATGGTGTTGAGAGAAGAGAAGAAAAATGGGAGGGAGAAGAAGACCAATTTGAGCAGAGCGACCAGACACCCGTGGTTTCGGCTTCCAGATCGGTGGCTTCACACGCCAGGGGGTATGGTGTAAGAACTACACATAGGTGTGAGTAATGGAAGGAGCGCAAGACTAAGGTATACCCGTGCAATCATGTTCAAATATTACCAGGCGAGGGAATCGACAATCCCACACAAAATGTTGACCATTTTTTGATGTCCTCAACCTATGAGAGGGATAGCTCGGTGACATTGGTCGAGCAAAGAAACAAAAGGACAACCCGAAAACCCATTGATCCATCATTCACCGCAAGTGATCTGGCTCTAGCATGATATCTCACTTTTGCGCCTCACTTCTGGTTGATGAAAAATTTAGGGCCAGACTCCGATGCTTCGACCACAACGTCGAAGTATACACCATATTTTATGGAATTCTTGAGCTTTACAGCAGCTGAGAGCCATAACCTTGGCCGAATTTGAATTGATAGACGGGACTTCAGTACCTTCAGAGATTTGCAGTCTTTAAATGCGACCCAAAAATTGTCGATGTCCGTTGCAGACAGTGCTGAGCATGGGTTATCATTGAAATGATGTTCTAGCTTTCTTAAAGAGGGGCAGGAGTGAATTATGTCCACTTGACATGATGCTGGGAAATTCGTAGTGCTGACGATAAGCGCAAAAGAGCCTCCTTCGGTGGACTGGAACCCATAGACTATTGTTCTTTCGTGAGCTCCAATCTGGAGAAGCGTTGCACCTTCACTTGCTTTGCAATCCCAAGGATCATGTTTCAGGTAGCTGTAACAATCGAAACCCGACCTTAGAGGCTTAAGCGACGCAACATTCTTTCCCGCGGCTTGTTCTGCACTGTATCCATTAGCGCCGCTGTCCAACTTCCGCCTCTTATTAGGCCAGCTGGACTGTTGGTGACACTGATCATCATCATCATCATCCAAGGAAGGTTCAATGAGCGTGTACGCCTCGTAGATTTGCTTGTCTACCAAAACGGCTACCCTTGGTGCTTTCTGTAAATCAGTAGATTCATGCCACATACAATATTGCGGGAGTATTTGTGATATCCTTGAGAGATTGTCGTTCCATGAAAGCCTTAGGTATACTGGGGAGCTGTCCTCCTGTGTACCAACCATAGCGTCGAAGTTATCTACTAGCAGCTCAATAGGTCTGAATTTTCCAGGTCCGCACATGTCTTGGGTGATAGTGCCCAGAAGCGTATTGGCTCTCTTACAGAGAATCGGTTTCTTAAGTGCACTCAAGATGTTGACATATTTATGGTAGCTTGTCAGTTCTAGAGTCAGCCGATCTTGTCCATTCCGGGAGCAGTTTAATGGTATCACAATGCCTAACCGTTCATCTTGAAGGTGTTCAACATAACCATGAAGAATGGCGCTGAGACCACAATTATTTATAGACCATAGAGGCCGATCACAATCGTTTGGGTCTAAATGTCTTACGTTAACACCGTTTTCGAATTGATCAAGAGATGCAGCCAAAATTGAAGTTACAGCAGATGTCGTCCTTGATGAAAGCTCCTCTTCTCGGCTCGTGCCGAAGGGCGTACGCACAAGACTTTCCCATGCAAAGATGGAATCGTCATAGGAACGAGCTAAAAGCTCTCTTTGTAGTCTTTCAAATGCCTTTACCCCTTCTCCATAAAGGAGCGGCATGTTGACGCCAACAAGACCAAGTAGAGAGTAAACTCTGTCCTCCTTCCTTGTAGTTCTCCTCTTGGAGGCCCAGGAGAACTTTTGCGCTAAGCTTGCACATTCAAATGTGTCCAGGTCCTGGATGCCGGTGATCGATTGTATTGTCATCTGCAGGCTCCTCTTCGTGCCCACATCTTCCCAGTGCTTGTTGAAAAATGTGACATGACATGGCGCCAGTAATTCTTGTAATGTCCAGCCCCGTGTGAACCACTGAGACTCAGACAAAGAGCGAAGCCACATAGTTCCGGCATCGACTCCGGGAACGTCGTCAAGATAGGCAAAGCACATTCCAGCGTTTTTGTACCATGTGAACATAGAGTTGATTGCCTCTGAAAGCTCGGCACTGCTTGTTTTATCAATGCAACAGGTGTCGATCCAAGCATACTGCCATCCATCCTCGGCAGCTTTCTGGCAGAATTTTGATATTTTTTGGTGTCCAGCCTTAGACTTGAACTTTCCATTGGTGAAATCCTGGAAAGAAGCCTCTTCCGAACCCCAAGTATGAGAAAGGATTGCGTACGGCGGCGGTTGGCTTGTAAACTCATGGAGACAAAGTGACTTAGTATCTATAAGTCGCATTGTACAAAAACCAATAGCTAACGTTTCCTAAGCTACGAACTAACTGACCTCTGGTCGGAGAAATATAAGAGCGGGTTTGGTTAGCGTACAAGCGGCACTGAGTAAACTGTCAAGTGATAAAAGCGATATGAGTCAGGATTTCGTACCAACCATGAAGTCCGGACGCATGCGCAAGCCCTTAGCATGCCTAGCGGTTGAAAGGGACCAAGCTCAATTAGTCACGTGATGGTTTCGGGCAGTGTCGATGCTCTGCAGCCTGGCACAACTGTCCGCAACAAGTGTGGCTAGAACTACAGCAACATATATCCTTCACCTGGTCAGAGACCTTCATTCCAGAATTTGAAGCTTGGTTGAGAAAGGCTGGTCTATACGGGGGCGACAGTGACGATTAGACGACCTGGTCAGCTTGAATGGACGAAGAAATTCCTCGAATTCATTGTCGATATATGCCACGTTAACGCACACCTTACCTGGAAGCGCAGTCCTTCAAACCAACGTCGAGATCACCGCGAGCGAGCCTTCTTCCTCCAAGAACTAGTTAACGGGCTACTAGAAGTGCAAGGGGAGGCCCATATACCTGGACGTCGTCCAACGCGCGGGCATTATGGTTGGAGGGGTTTTCAACCTAAGGTATATATTTACCGGCAACCTCTGCATGAAGTACTGTACGCAAGGAGGCACGGTCTACCTACACTAGCAAGACGCACGACTACTGTATTTGATTCTCCACACCTAAATGGCAGCGCTCGAAGTACCTTGGCTCTCTCGCCCGAGGGTACTTTTGGGCGTGCGGGGAGTACTTAAATAGAACGGACGTGAAAATGAATGTCCTGATGACGTTGTCTTGACTATAGATCTTGCGTAGCAGCGGAGACGTATCGAACTTCATGAGGTCGTGATGTGGCGGCTTTCCCGTTTCCATCTTGTAGACAGCGCACCCTGATGCAAAAATATCTGTCTGTATGTTTACTTCAGGAGTAGACCTTCGGTAATCATCCTATACCTTGTGTTCTACGTTGTCGATAAGGTCATCATATATCTCTTCCTGGGTGAGCGTATCCAGAACGGAGGACGAGGAGGAACGTGACACAGAGGTTCGATGGGTCATCGATGACCTCGAAGGAGACCGAAGAAGTAAAACCTTATAAATTGTGTTCGACTCCACCATGGATATTCTCGACAAATATTACCTGGACCTACTGGGAAGGATCAAGGCCACAGCCGGAAGCGAAAGGAGCCCCGCGCCATCCATCTGGTATGAGGCACCGACTGCTTGCGGAACAACAACAACAACATCATCGCCTATGCACAGGGTCATATGAGAAGGTTCCGGAAGCAACAAAACAGATAGGTACCAGAGGACGAAAGTCAGATAAATCCACCTGACGAAAGAGAGGTGAATCAGGATGATCAATGATCACACCGAATATGTGGAAGGATTGGCAAAGAACGTCGAACGACAAGCCCACACATCCAAAAAAGCGTCGCCTCAGACATCTACAGTCCGACGGAGCAACAAGATAGTGACGATCCTCACAGATCAGCGAGTTCGTCAACGATGCATGGACCTCGGAAAGAGCATGGACCAAGTCGTATATCACGCGAGAGCAACCTAGAGGTGCCCAATACGATATATACTTACTTCTATTCGCAGTTATGCATCACAAAAACGAGCGATGCACAGCTGGAAATCATCGCCACCTCCCCTTTCAGAGAACTCAAAAGAACTGCTCACATTGGAGAATAACCCTGGCGTGGGATGATGGCAGAACCACTTGCGAGAATACTTGATGGAAGCCGAATTGAAGAATCGGAAGCAGGAGAAGCCCCAGCAATATTTATAGTTGGACGGCATAGAGACAGAATAGTAGTTCGAACCAGCCGATGATTCCAGGACTGGTGCAAGGATCCAGAATGTGGGCAAGATGTTCAGCACCGACATAAGTATGTCAACTCCAACGGTCGAGAGAGAAGGGAATACGCTGAATGCGTATGAAGCATCTGTCACTCTAAGGGCTGCAGGAGACACCCTAGCACTCATGCACATCAAAGCTGCATGATACAGAATAGGCAGACACTACCTATGTCATATTTCAACCGTCTACCACGCAAGGACACGCTTGAGTTGGAACGGCTCACCACGAAATGGGACGCGGTCGACAAAGCAATATCGTATGTTAAATTGACAAAATGACGCGGCCGCTACACGAACAGACGACCTATAGCGAGGCCACGGAAACTCTGCAACCGGACCATCAAGGGAAAGGATCTAAACGCATAAACGGAAAAGATGTCCGGGCAATGGTAGATACAGGCGCCAACGTTAGCGTACTACCCAAAGATTTTGTCACCCGATGCCTGAAAGGCCAGGAAAACGACAAGGAAGAGTAATATCTATTACAGGGCACAAGCCCACAGTACAGCATCATTATAGAGGAGATCCGAACGGTTAGAATCTAATGCCAAGACAGACGATGCGTCACGGACATCGATGTTGTTAGAAATCTCAATGGGGAATGCATACTAAGGTTGGATTGACACACATATCGCACTATCCCAATATCAGCTAAGGGTTTGTTAATTCGTGCATCAGAGAACTTACCATATCATGTTCGTCGTTAGCGCTTTAAATGTTCCTTCAGTCGTACTCCGCGCACTCATTCTGCGTTGCAAGGCCAGTCTCGATTCCAAGCATTGACCAGTGGCAAAGCTCCTTCCGTCAGGTTTTTTAATGCTGGGAGTTGTGTTTCAGCCTATATAGAGGTAATAAATCGCTCAGTAGGCACGGTATATGTCCCCTTACCTTGCGAACGTGTTACTCACCAAATACGAATCTTTGTAATGGTGAGAATTTGTCGACTTCTTCAGAGTTACATACCTAGGTTTAATCGGCACCGGAAATTTCTAAAGCCTTTCGTATGAACTGCGTGATGGTAGTGGTGTCGTTAAGACAGTGATAGCAGGGGTAAGGCTACGTTGTAACCGTGACAAGTAGGCTCGTGCTAGATGATTCTCTTAATATAGGAAATAAGACACTGCCTTTTATGCTGTAGCGTCCACCCCAAGCGTTACTGAACGATCTATTGGTGAATATGATTCCTTCTTGACCGCAGCCATGTTGGACTTTCTGTGACTACTGTGACTGTGTTTGCAAGTCTGAACGTGCGCCATGCATGCATACGTGGTTAGCCCAAGCTTGGCACAACTCTACGGAGAAGATATCCGGTCAATATGGTACATTTCCCAAGGCAATGATGCAGAAGGACATAACTAGACGGCTGGGTCTGCTTTGGCGGCTAAATCGAAACAAAAAATACGATCTTCTGCCAAAAACATGTTCTTCTTGGAGATGCTCATGCCCTCTATACCCTTCTTGCCGAGCCGAAGTCTAGCCAAAGTAGGATCGTCGCACACAAGGCCTAAACTCGGTATTTAAGAGCCCGATATAAAATGCCAAGATGACTGCGCGAACGGTGCACTCGTGCTCCTAGGCCAGTCATGGCTGTATGAGATATGTTTCAGGAACGTCGGTTTGATCTCGCGGCTCAAGATAGCATGGGAAGAACAGCATTACACTGGGCAGCGGAGAGGGCCACCACGATGTGGTGTGTTGGCTGCTTCAGCATGCGTAGATGCCAACAATCAAGAAAGACAGTGCTGCAATCATTGCAAGCGGCATCCGAAGGTGGTCACGAGACGGTGGTGCACGCGTGAATGTCAACGCCCAAGGAGGATCTACAGCAATGCACTGCAGACGGCATCCGAAGGTGATCATAAGACGACGGTGCAGCTACTTCGCAACCTTAGAGCTTAGCATTCGGCCGGGGCCAGGCTTCGTATGCCTACATCATTTCAATACTGTCTATTCGTATCATCATTACTTAATAGTAGTTAAGGCGCCCTAATAAAGATGTAATCTTGTGCAGAAAGTTTTGATCAAGATGCACCATTGTAACGCTGGATAAGGACTGTTCCCATCGAAGCATCTAACCTAGATTTGCCCGAATTGTCCACCTGGGCCCTCCGAATCGCCTCCTTCACGTGGAGATGAACGCCCTTCCGTACTCAGGGTGAAATCGGGGGTAATTGATTCTCCTCATCTACAACCTAGTCAATTCTCGCTCAACTTGCAGAAATCAGGATTAGCCGATTTTGCGTGGCACTGGACAAGCGGGATCTTCAAGTACGATCTGTGTCTACTCGTACACGATCTACGCGCTGCCACACAGGATGTCTTGGCTTATGTCTTGACAGTCTAGCCTCACCAGAGCGCTTTGGCTATCCTAAAAATAGGATACAGCTTTTTTCCCACTCTTTTTCATAGTTTGCTTCTATTACACGTTGTTATTGGATTGACCCTAGTACTGTCGAATAACAAGCTTAAGGCAGCTGATTAGGCGAAACGCCATTGGAGCACGGTATGTACATATGCTGACGAGGCTGAGCGAATGAGTACTACATGCAGCTGATTTATTCCTGTGACAATCGTACTCAACCTTCCCCACGAAAAATATCAAACCTGCCTGGTTCTGCCATCGCACCCTAAGTTGCTTCTACTGACGGATTTTACTATATTATATCTTGACATAATAGCTGAGCTAAGGAAGCCTACGGGACAGCGTCGCACCATGCAGGCTCGGTAACAGTACGAGTAGAACATTAAGGGTTGTAACTCGTATAGCTGATGGATGGAATAAATGGTATAAGTAGTACGGATTTAGTATAACTTGAGATTAACGATGAAAGCCATAGTTATATATCAGAAGAATCGTAACCATATGCTCGTAAAACATTTCCGAATAAGGAGTTTTAGTATTGTATATTAGTAGTATATTGGTATACTTTCTATTAACGTATCAACGTACTATAACATGCCTTTCTAGGGGGTTACGTACTTCCACAGTTTCCTCGCGTGCTAGGCTTCCTCGCCTGGTTTTCCACATCTTTCGTTGTGGTCGTAACACGGCCTTGGTTCGTAGCATAAGACGAGTAAAATCTGCATCGTACCCACCCTCCACCTCACCTCTCACTCGCCACGACCCTACTTTCTCAAGACAGAGAGCCACAGATAAATTCGTGAGAGGTGCTTGCATGCCAACTGCTTGTTCTGACCGATCGCCTCTTCGATGCATTCGTTGGCAGATAGTTCACACCACTACACGGTAACAGGATCCAGATTCTACGGTGAAACGGTTCGAGGTGTCTTCTCAGGCCAAATGAATGGCATAAAAGAAATTATACTGCAGTCTACTTTATGTCGTAATCTATGTCGTTGTCGTCGTTGCAGGATCAACCGACGCAGCCGTAGTAGTAGGAACTTGGTTATCATCACTCAACCAGTCACCTTCACCCGCAGCTTTTTTGCCATTGCTCTTCACAATTGGCATGTTCCAACACTCGGTCACCTTTCCGCCCATCAGGATCGACTCCAGCTCAGGATTCAGCAGACTGGTCAACGCGGTTTCGGCATCTGCTGCCAAGAAGATCTTGTCCGGCTGCTCGTCGGCGTATTTGCACACGAACGGGTAGAAGGTTGTGCCATCCGCGCTGTCCGGCGTCATGGGGTAGTACAACACTGCCTTCTCGCCTGATTCCATCTCGGTCTCGTCTGGAATTAGCACTATTTCCTTCGCACCCTTGGGAATGGAGCGGTCGTCAACGACGCGGAAACGAGATAGTCCGAGTTTCTCCATCTCGTCGGGGTAGTAGATCGGGATGCGAGCCATAGCATCGGCCATGATTATGCCGTCTGTTGTTACCATGGTGAAACCGCTGCCGCATTCGAAATCTGGGATGGATTCGTCAATATTGAAGAGGTGGAAGTTGCCGTCGGCACAGGTGTGCAGTTGGTAATTCCCAAGGCTGTCCGCAAGAGTGACAATGGAGTACCCGTTGGTTAGCTTGTAGGTCTGGTCACCGTGTTTCGGGGTAACAAAGTCTGAAGTGACCTCGGTCGCACCGGCTCGATCATCGGCAGTCGTGTCTTGGACGTCGCCATCGTCTTGTGTGGCTACGGTAGTTGGGTTAGTGCCTGCGGTAGTGGTCGTTGCAGGGTCTGTATCAGCCGTCGATATGCTAGCTGTAGCACTTGGGGATGTGTTCGGGTCGGAGGTGGTGACTGAAGGCGCATCTGGGTCCGACGGAGTGACTGAAGGTGTCTCTGGGTCGGACTTAGCGTCATCTCCTTCCTCACGTGCATTGATGCGGGATCTTGCACCCTTGACTGTGCGCCGTGTTACAAGTTCGCTTTCAGAAGGTGTGTCTGTAGCTTCAGGGTTTGCTGCTGTTTTATCAGATGGTGTTGCGGTAGTTGCAGAATCAGAAGTCTTCTTGCCGATACAGTGTGATGCCAATTGCTTCGGAGGGATTTGGATGATGTTGATTCTTTTGTCGTTAGGAAGCTTCACGTAAATGTCGTTCTTGAGGTTAAGTGTTGTTGAAATGCCATCACAGCCATTGGTACTTTGCACACCACCAGCAACCTTGCCATCTTCGAGACTAGCTGCTACCGCTACCGCTGCATTAGCAACAAGAGCAGGTCTGTTGACCAAAGCAATGTCTCTCTTGAATTTGCCGTTGAGAACGTTAAGCTCCAAAGCCAGAGCCAAAGGTAGCCCGAAATCGGCAGTCAAATCGACTTCACCTTGCGCTTCAAAAACAGGTCTGAATTCTGGCGTCCATCCTGAACCCGCCGCTTTGGGAGGGATGAGGTCAACGCTCGCCTTAGCACGGTTGATTGCAACAGTTGCGCCAGCGAGAAGTTGACCTTGACCTCTGGCACTTAATTCCAGATCAGCACCCAATTTGAGAACAGGCCCAGCGCAGATAATAGGCTTGACGCAGGTCTTTGAAAGTGGTACGCTGAAAAGGTTCTGCTGGAATGTATGCGAGTAGACAATCTTTGCATCGATGCCAACCTTGAGAGTCAGGGCCATATCAAGCTCCAGTCTAGCACCTAGTGACTCGAGTCCGTCAAGTACACTGACTCCAGCTTTTCCGAAGATCTCTACACGTCCTTGCATACCGCAGTCAACACAAAAGACTTCCACTTTACCCTGATTTTCCGCGTTGGTCTTTGATTTCTTAGTGAATGATCCGATCAGTAGTTGCTGACCCCAAGGACTCTTCTGGGTCTTGCGTTTTTTCGGAACAACCATATTCATCTTGGCTAAGGACTTCTCGATTCTCAAAGGAGTTGTGACACCCTTGATTGGCAGAACCTTCGCAATAGCCCTTCGCAATTTCTTGGGAATCAGCCTACCGATCACCCTCTTCACATGTCGCTTGCTGAAGTCGAGATCCATGTCTTCATTGAGGCCTAGAGCTGCTTCATCATCTGCGTACATCTTTTCATCCTCAGCATCAGAGTCTCCTCCATCAGAAGAGAACAAATCGTTGAACTGAGATGCGAAGGTACCAAATTCGGACTCTTTGAGAGACTGGTATCCGTATTTTTCATCTATGTCCTCATCGAAGTCAGCGCCTAGACAAGCTGCTGGTAGTCCGGTCTTCCCGTCGGCAGGAGCAGTACAATTTAGCTCGTCGACATTGTCAACTTCGTAGACACCAGCATGGCTAGAGTTCGAGGAGCCAGTCGGTGAGCTTGAAGTGTAAGACCCACTTGTCGTGGTCGTAGTCAAGAATGATCCACTTGTAGTCGTAATTGGATAACCAGATTGTGGGCCTTGAGTAGTGGTTTGCTGGGACCCTGTGAGGCTTGTCGACGTACTGTGACTTGTACTGTTTGTGTTTGTGCCAGGGCGATAAACACCCCATTCGTAGTCGAAGTAGCTTACAGCTTGTTGAAATTCAATGGACGAGATAGACATGGTGCAAACGAGACTATTTTCGTCAAAGCTGAGCTTCGTAACCTTCAGGTAACAAGATTCATCGGCACCACATTTGCCATCATTGGTGACCATGATCACGCCTTGTTTCCAAGATGTCTGAGCTGTAACAAAAGCGGTCTTGTCTTGGAATGTCACTGTCAACGCCTGTGAAGCCGGTACATAGTTGTATGTCAACAAGTCTGAATGATCGAGTAGCACCGCATCTGAGGTGAAGTTGGCATGTACCCAAGCCATTTGGTGCATGATACTTGGGGAACTGTCACCATTTGTCGCGTAGTAGATACTGTTTTGATTTCCAGCCACAACATTGGCCGTATCGCTCTTGTCAAGATTCCAATGTGTTGTTGCCACCAATGTGGCCGTTGGAGCAGCTTGAGAATAGAGGGGTGGCTGATCATACCAACGGTCCCAGCCGTCATTGTTGACAACATTGCTTGAATAGAACTCGTGATCAGATGGTGAGTTAGAATTCTGATTCGAATTGGGATTCCGGGAATCGCCCGAACCTCCTGAGGGAGACCAATTGTTCCAACCAGCGTAGAATGTGCTCGTGGCTGGCCTAGTCCTTGTTTTCGTGGTTGTCGTGGTTGTCTTGTTTCCCCATTCCTCCCAATGACTTTGAATGGTTGTAGTCTTTGTGACTGGGGTGGACGTAGTCTTGCTCCAGGTGGTTGTTTGGGAGGATCGGGTAGGATTGCCTGTGCTGAGGGAAGTGGAAGAACTAAGAGAGCTTGCTTGCCAATCACCCCAGTGAGGAGCAGCAACAGCAGTGTGGAGAATGGCCAGGAGACCAATGAACGAAGAGTGCATATTGAAATAAATGAGAGGTAATGAACGAAAATACAAACACAGAACAGGGAGAACAGAGCACAAAACTCAGAACAAAATCAAGAAAAGAGTGGACGTCCGATAACGATCAGACTTTGCTTCAATGAAAGAGCGGCAGCCCGGTATGGGCAGTTACAGTGGTTGCTATCCAAAGGAATGTGAGCAATGTCGCACGGTGCGAACTGCATTTTGTATATGAATTTTTGAAACTGTGCTCAAGTATGGTTGCTTGCGGCTGAGATATTCCTCATTTCCACCAGCTGCGGAGATGGTCCCACGTGAGCACCGCTGGGTGTTCCGAAAGACTTATGCTCCAAGCTTAATCGTGTTAGGATAAGAGGCTGAGGTTATGCATACTTCTAGTGCTTTCGAATGCATCGTCTCGTAGCATGGTTTGTACCATATTGTTCGATATTCAAACCAGAAATAAGGCTAAGAAGAAGCCTCACAAACACCGTTTACTTGGCATTCACATCTTATCCCTTGTTCAGATCAGTATGGAGCCATTTCACAGATATGGAGAACATGCAGAAGGAAAGGGAGAAAACGACGGAAGACCCTTTTCCATTTCACCACGTGGCAATTAGCTCACACGTGAGCGTCAATGAGCCACATTTGAATCTGGCCAGCGCCACAAACTACTATTGAGTCTTGGCAGTCTTGATCAGGTTAAAGTTAGCGAGACCTTCTCCGTAAATCTGGCTTATCCTAGCCTAGCGAGCCCTAGCCAAGAGCTCGGATCAATGAACATTGACCACTAACCGACTCCTGCCTTGAGCTACATAAGATGTCAGCTGAGAGAATTCAATAGAGGAGATTAGAAGCTGTAAGCGTGATACACTTGGTTTCTATCGGGATTACTGAGCTATTGGTTATGGACTGACTCAATTTAATGCGTGATAGTACTGGCTTGCCCCATCTGACCTCCAACATTAAGACGGCAAGTTTCAGTGCAACTTCACAGAGGTGAAGGTAACCATAATTTTGTCTTCATTGGTAAACTATACCATTAGCACTGAAAGCGTTCTTGTAAGGGGTCGGTCTGGCCGAAGACTAAGATATCTCTAGATGAACACCACAAACTTAGCTTGACCCTAAGCCACAAATGAATTATGTTAAGTCCGCAAAGAGTTACAGCCAGTACATTCCTCAATGCATCAGCCACATATGGAATCATGATCCCCATGACTGGTACTTGTCGAGCACAGTCCTACTGATGTCGTTCGATGTCAGGGATCTTCCAAGGACTCCAGTGGTATGGCTTTACACAATATAGTTCAATTTCTCTCCTACATGCTTTCTCAATCGACTCTTCCATGTTATGCCAGTAATGTTGTCGTTGTTATGATCCTCACTACCGAGGCAGGTTCCCATTTGTCAAAACAATACCTCTTTCTTTGTTGTGCAAGCTTTAATCGTTCCAAGAAATTGTCCCGCGATGCATGATTTGTAAAATGTGGACATTGCGATTCTGCTATATGAAGCATTTTTATTGTATGTCCAGAACGAAGTCACAGAAATTGACGAGCTCCTTTTATCGTCGTCGTACGTTCCGGAGGAGTTCTGCAATAAAACTGGGCAAACCTCGCAAATCTCATCTTCAACTTCACAATAAACCTTACAGGAAAACCTTACGTTAGGCTCGTTCTACTCATATATCCAAAGCTTGATCTACTCATGTTGGAAATACTCAAGAGGAAAGACGAATAAAAGTTTATCATGTAAGCAGGGAGACCTTTCGACAAGGTTGTTCGGACCTATTTATAACTTGGGTAGTAGCTGAGAAAATTGACTTATTTACCATTAACTGCTTTCTCGGCAATTTCAGTATTGAGACTGTAGTCCATGCGAGCTTGGTCTGCACTTATGCTATACCACGAGGGCTAACTTCTGTGAGTTCATCTCGAAGAGATAGCTTCCTCAGGGCCCCGTTCCGACCCATACTGCAACTACAGAAGTAGAACTCCAGACCGCGGTTAACGACCAGATTGAGGGAGGGCAATAAAGATCCTGCGCCATTCTCAAAAACCCGATCCAGAAGATCCACTGCCCAAGCCAAGGAATAATAAGGAAAGCTAACAGCATCCAGAGCTGTTCCATAATTGACTCATTGAACCCCATCTGCTTAACATATTCATCGAAAATCACCTTCTTTCGCTTTTTCACCTGCTTCTCATTCCTCTCTTGAGAGTCAGCTTCGGTCCTGCTTTGAATACAGGAGTTGAGTTTTTGTTTCAACCAGTCCCAAAACTGTTGCATTGTGCAGAGTACGTACTCGGGGCCATCTTTTATGCGCTTTCGCAGGAGTCCAGGAACTAATTTCGAAAATCTAATAATTGCCAAGCAGGCCTCTTCCACAATTCGAATGACAGGTGAGAATGCCAAAAGGGCGAAGAGGAAAGCAAGACCAACGCCAACAATCCATAAAAGAGCACCAGCATACATGATGTGTGCATCCCGGCCGTGAGGAGTTTCATTCAAGTGTCGAAGTAGATAGAACTGGTTGGCTCGTGCATGATTAACGGTCATTCCGAGATAGACGGCAGCTATAGCCTGTAGAATGACCTCTGCCATGATAGCAGATACGGCGGCTTCAACATAAACTGTCATGTCCCATTGAAGGACCTTGGTTGCCCAGACCATGACTATCACCAGCCAGGCGAGTCGTGGCCGTGTACACCAGAACAAGACTAGAGATCCGAATGGGACGTGATGGTAGCCTGCCCTGCTAGTCACAAGAAATGCATTGATGGTGTTTCCAACAACGTTGATAGCTACTGCAAGGAGTGCAGAGGCCGGCCACCATTTCCCCCCCTTGTCTCCGCCAAACTTCCTGAATGTCAGCGCGTAGACAACGTGCCTGTTGGCGCTTGCAAGAGAGGCTATGAACACGACGATATTGATGACGCCTAAGGACAGCAAAGTGGCGTTAGGGGTGGGACATTTGGCCCTGTCAACATCCGGCTGTTGGGTCAGCTCTGACTCATCAAAACGGACGTTCCAGTTCCAAGGGAAGAGCTGAGCGTAGGCCGCTGCGCTCAAAGGCTGATAGTCTGGCCAAGTGTCTGTCCAATGCGAAAGGCTGTTCGAAGGGCGAGGTGCTTGAGAAACATATGATGCGGAAGTGGACGATAATTCTTCACATATGGGGATAATATAGCTCAAGTAGTCGTTTGGCTCATGGCCATCGAGACAGAGTCCTGTACAGTTGTTTGAAGCCAACGAGTCGCAATAACAGGATGTCAGGGAACTCGATACGTTGTGACAAACTTGAATTGCTTGGTAGAGTGGTAAACACAGCTCAGGCATAGCGTTCATACAAGTTGGTCTTGGCGTTTCGAAGAACTCAAAATAATCTATTGTTGTGGTTGTTGATGTGGTTTTTGATGTCGTACTCGATTTAGTGGTGGTCTGGGGTCCTTCCTCGTAGACGTACCTCCAAGAAGTATAATGAGGTATGAGCGACCAGCCCATAGTGAAGCCAGCCCACGCCAACCGGAACTGATCTTCAGGCCATATAGATTGTGTTACATAATCATAGATTCCGCCACAAATAGTATCAGTCACACTCCCCTGGATGTTAGTCTGACACTGATAGCCTTCATTCCATCGACTAAGGTATTGTCAAAAATAAAAATCGGTTCTCGCAATGTAACTTACCAATAAAGTGTTGAGTCGGCGTCAAAAACCCCAGATGTAACCTCTGGGGCGGCTGAACCGTCAGGGAAATTCCTACATGTTGTGATTGATATGGTTTCCGTGCACTTGCCGCTGATCCCAAAAGCCACCAGTAGTCATGCAAGTGGCATGCCAGTCAACACAGCCGTAACGGCCTCTAGGATCTCCCTCAGCAAAGCCGCATACGTACGGCGGAAAATGGTTGACGGTGACACTATTCAACATAATGACTGCCGGAACTGTGTCGTTTCTCTTCACGTAATTGTGCTTTATATCTGCTGCAGTGACAGTAGGTGCATATGTTTTCAGAGTAGTGCTTAAGCGTGGCACTTGTGTTCGTTGGGGCCAACCGGCTTTCAAACCTATTCAGGGTGAAACCAACATACTGCCAGCCCAGACAATGACAATACTTTGATACAAGATAACATATAACACCAATCTAGGTAGTGAAATTCTCCAAATCATCTTTTGCGGAGTCGAAGTAAATTGGTCAATGTATGAATCTCTGTGGTTCGGTGAATATGGTTTTTCATTGAACTTTCGTGAAGGTTGCAAGGTGTTGGGGAACGGCTAAGAAGCTCGCAGCAGCCAGGCACAGCTCATCAGGCAAAGAGGGGTTACTGAAGGCACACACGTATCTCAGCCAAAGGCGCAAAGCTAAGCTCATGATTGGAAGTGCCAAGACACGAGCAAGCCTCCCCAAGCCTCCCCAAGCCTCTTCGGTATAGTCAATACGAGAGAGGGAGTGCGACTTCTTGCAGCAGTGACAAAACGCATTGCATGAACAGAATCTGGAAACTTTTAGCACTTTTTTGATGTGTGTTCTGAAAAGGCTACTTCCGCACTACGTTTTCGAGTCTCAAGGATTGGGCACTGTTCCGCACCTATTATCAATCATGATAGCATGTCTTACACTTTTTTGCTATTGAATTCATGTACCTTTCAAGCAGAGATTGAATCATCTCCCACGCGTCAATATTGATGAACGCTTCGGAATGTCCATAGATCAGATTAGCACTCCTCATTTTGTATACTGTCAAGTATCAGCTCGTAGTCAGCCTCACTCCCCAGGCACAAAATCGGAAGATCGATAGATATAGCGACTACAATCTGCAACTCCTAACTCACTTTACATATGTCTTTGCCCAACAGACATAGTAAATGCTGCGTCGTTGTCTCTAGATATGTCCCTTACATGGGTTGATTTCTTCTACACTGTGCTCATACCTCTTGCTGACCACAATACTTCCTGCCATCACCTGCGCGAAGTACCTGATTTCATGCTTCGGAACATCAGCTCAGTAGCGCTCGAATGTGAATCACCTCAGGTTACCATGCAGATGCACTGGGCTGAAGCTTCAGGAACAAACAAAGCTTATCTGCTCTCGACCTGCATGGGCATTTTCAGATGGAGTCGAGCTAGATTCCGACGCTAACCTGATTCTGGTCGATTCGGGAAGAATCGCGACAGGCTGAAAGTCACGCGATTGGGGTCCTAATAAGCGGCAGAGCATCTCAATAAGTAATGTTATATGACTCATATGCTCGACCTGAATCCTGGCATTATCCTTCAACACACGATTGCAGTAGTTTCTGATACTGTTTGAATGACACACTAAGGGATAATCAGGTCGTCGTCGTCCAACACCCCGCGAGATCCGTGCATCCTTCGTAACTCCCAAGGCAAAGCAACGCTATGTTGCAGATCTTAAACCGTCCGCCCTCGAAATAGGCTACCGTCTTGGATCATGCTTTGTTACAGCATATTAGTTATCGTGGCTGACCATCATAACAAATTTATGTCTCCGCAAATCATGTCCTTCATACTCCAAGTCTCCTAGAAAATCATCTCGAACCTATAATGTCGCCATCAAGTTCAGTTGACTGTCAATGGCCTCTCGATAACAAAAGCTCGGCTACCCTCATCCTTCCCGATGTACGGAAGTTAGGGTACGCTGAGTATGGTGCCCCTACTGGGGAACCTATTCTTTTCCAGCACGGTTTCCCCGGTTCTCGAGTCGAAGGTGCCGGTCTTCACGATGTGGCTTCGAAAGTAGGCGCACGCATTATTGCTATTGACCGCCCTGGGTACGGGTGGAGCTCGCCACACAAGAATGGTAGCTTACTCAGTCGCGCACAGGATGTGGAGGCTCTCGCAAAGCATCTCAGGCTGGAGAAGTACGGTGTCCTAGGCATTTCAGGTGGCGGGCCATACGCCCTCGCTTGTGCGCGATCACTACCGGCCGACAAACTGCGTGCCGTCTCTATCGTCTGCGGCCTCGGGTCGCCTGACATGGGCTACTGGGGAATGAGCTGGATGAACTGGATGGGATGGACATTTGTGCAGCGCATGTTTCCAGGTTTCTGCCGTTGGTGGTTCGGTCGCGAGCCATCAGCACGACTCGATCTGAGTCAAGAGGAGCGGATGAAACGTATACATCAAGCGTTTGAGAAAGATAAAGCAAAGATGAACCCGAAGGACGTTGCGATGTTTGGTAACAAGAACTTCATGTGGATGCACTTGAGGGGGGGAGAGGAGGTGTATGGTCAGGGCACGGATGGACTCTCTGACGATTTTAGGTTACTGAATTCGGATTTTGGTTTCAAGATTGAGGATATTAGAAAAGATTTACCAGTCCAGTTGTGGCATGGAAAGCTGGATACATTTGTGCCGTTGCAACACGCAGAGAAGGTTGCGGCGAGGCTGGGCAAAAATGCGCATCTAAGAGTCAGCAACGATACACATGCGAGTATCTAGACGGTGAAGAAGGAAGAGTATCTAGGCGAGTTGGTGAGGGCTATAAAGGCTTGATTTGTCGCTGGTAGGGCCCCACTCATTTCCGAAGTTAACTCCTCTCACTTTCTGGCTGCCCCCATTGAAGCAGATGAATGGGTATTTGTGGATCGTCAAAGTTGGCAGATATCTGAAACTCTCAGCGTTTTCATCCGGGCTGGCAGTTGTATCATAGACATCTCACCACTCATGCATATTTTCATTGTCTTGCATACACGTCTACCATGCTAAGACAGTTCCTATTTCTCAGCACGAAGTGATAGCAGTAGGGCGTTATCGTTTCCGCTTCCTGCCAGTCAAGCGCTGAACCTTGAGCTGGGGAGGTCATATGCAAGTGGTGCAGATACTAATCAGCAAGTGATAGTCCCACCGAAATATTCAGCGAGCACCTTGAACAAGAGTACCCTTTTCTAGGGCAATCTTCAAGAAGTATTATCTGAACACGGCCACAAAGTCACTGCTGAGAAATGCTCGACTCCATCTTCTGTCCCGCACACAGGTCACGACTTGAATAGCGGTTCAGTAGGTTTCAGCTCCACTATCTGCTGCGGTCAACCTGAAGGCACTGGCGTTGTTTTCGTCTTATGTCTTCTGGCTAAATGATTTTGTAGGATTTCAACCTTGGTTTCGATCAAAACACAGAGATCGCTAGCTACACCAAAGGCAAAATTTGGATGTCTTGCAAAGAACATGATGACTTTGATGTAGCTGTCCAAATTCGTAGAATATCAAAAGAGGAGAAATTGCTTGGGCAATTGAATTATCCTTGCTTGATACCGGTAAATGAAGTGCCTGACGTGAAAAATCCAAGACTTTGGGACCGCAAGGTTTCATACGAACGTCTCATCATGTGTCAAAAGTGGTTACTTTATTCACTGAACATGAGATATTCTATGGGCACGATAAGCGAGAACCTACTGAACCAGATGAGATTGTGCTCGTGGATGTTACGCTGTAGCCGATGGCAATGGCAATGGCAATGGCATTTGTAGAGGGAGAAGGCATCATGCTACACGTTTCCGGGCATGGTAAGTGTTTCCGGAGATGGAGCTGATGCGAGCTACAAAAGCAATTGATGCGAATATGGGTGACCACGAAATTAATGCAGGGAGCCTTATGACGCACCTGATCTTGCCATTCATCTAAATAACATAGGGAGCAGAGAACTTGCAAGTTCTCTCTCTTTGGATATGCTGCTTGCTAGCTATTTGAACATGATCAACGGTCTTACTTTGGAAAATAGTCGTCACGCTTGCCGAGCATATCTATAGCGATGTCACCCCAGTCCTCACGCTTTATTCTCTTCGTCTTCCTTTCTGCCTTGGGAAATCAGAATGTATAGACGTTCGGCAAGCACACGCCCTTCAGTGACTAGGTGACTACTTGGAAGATGATCAGACGACAAGCTATCATCAGTTTCCTCTGGGGCTAATGCTTGCGCGGTGGTCACGCCTCATCCATGCAGGACGACGAACATCGATGACCAGTATAGTGGACTAATGTTGCATAATGTTGCGCAATGCAACTTAACGCGACATTAGATTACGGAAGTGGGCATTTCTGTTTCCCATGCGTTAATGCTAGTCGAGGCTGGGGATGTGGAGAGAATGTCCAAAGTGCACATGTAATCAGGGGTTTAGCTCGTTCCATTTCGGCATCAGCCGCCTTTGTTTCCCGGAGCATCCACATTTGCCTTTCCGCTGGCCAGACCGACTGGCTTGGTACTAACCACATTCAGCCTCTCATGGTCGGAGTCACACTAGCACATATCTAATAGGCGAGTGCTTTCCTTCGCTCCAGACGTATTAGGAGTTTATGATTCGTTCTAGGATATGTTCATTGTACCTGTGATTTTATTTAAGTTATCGCACAACCACTAATAGTGCCGGTTCTCGGCACTAAAAGTAACTTTAATCATATATAGGCGGCCTTCGATCGCTTTTTATGTTCATAAATAATTGTTCAAGTCATTCGTATTTATGTATTCGTTTCGGAGCTCTCGTGACTATGTGGTATACTCGAGAGATCACATCGATTCTGCTTTATAGGTAATTCAGCGGGACTTAAGGGCCCCAGAGGAGGTGACATAAACTACGCATTGGCTCTCCTCAAACATTTCAGGTTGATATAGTAGTATTGAAGATGTGCAGAGAGAGGTAGTAACTACGTGTTTCATTTGCGCCCACGATTAACTGGAGGTAGTCGATCCAATGGAGCTCAATACCGATTTGCCACATCTAGGAGCATCTTAGATCCATAGCAAATCTACGCGAGAGACGAGCCAAGCGCGGATAGTAGGTGGGTCCAATAAATCATCTTCCGCTTTCTTCATAACTCTTGTTAAGCTGACTCAGGTAACCACCTTTAAACAATTCGGGTTAGAGGAAGCCCTCTAGATCTTCTTCCCTTGCTCGCTCTTCCAACTCGTCCATATTCATCATGGTGTTGAACGAGTCCTGGCGTTGCATGCACGTATAACACAGCGGATCCCGTTGAAATTAAGAGGCTATCTAACGCCACAAAACCCCAAGAGTCTTACGTCTGCGATAGAATAACTGCAGATACTCTGATTTGAAGTGTCACCTGACATTCGACATGAATAGTTGTAGACCTTAGCACCGCCAATATCTAGCGACTACAAGCCGTCGGTGATCGCAATTACCGCGCCAATGTCCTCATGCAGGGTTAGTGAATAGCCTTAGCATGCCCAGTCCGGATCCTACATAAGCGAATTTTCTTCCGGTCCTCGTATGAAACGGGAGGATTAACTTTCACTGTATTCTATCTACGTCGATCAAATCGACTTTCAAAGTTCATATTCTCCTCTCTTTCTCTTCTCTACCCTTCGAATTCCTCGGAAAACGTGCGGAGGCCAACATGGCTAACACAGACGAGATCGTCTCGAATAAATTACCGTCTAACGCTATCATTCTAACCATTATCGTCGTCTTTATCAGCATAGCGTTGCACAACGTTCTGGAGCTTTTCGTCAAGACCTTTAGGACATTCAGAAAGTACAGCGGGCTCTACTTTTGAAGTGTACTTGTCACTACTACAGGGATAGCCTTTAATAGCGTTGGCTACCTATTCAACCACCTTGAACTTACTCCATAGCCTATACTACACGCGACACTCATACTCATCGGCTGGTGTACTATGATTACCGGGCAGTCGGTCGTATTATATTCTCGAATACATCTTGTTGTGCAACAGCAGAAGCAACTCAATGCCATGTTGATCATGATCATTATTAATGCGATTTGGCTGCACATTCCGGTCATCGTTCTAGTCTACGGTATGCACTCATCGAATCCTGAGCCGTTCCTCAAACCATACTCAGTCTATGAAAAACTACAGTTAACTGTCTTCGTTCTTTAAGAGACCGTAATATCAGAGATCTACGTCTGGAAAACCTTAAAGATATTGCAACTCGAAAAGACCATTCGAAATGTCAGAACACATCGAGTTCTAAACCATCTTATTTATATCAATCTCTTCGTCATCCTTCTCGATATCAGTATTTTAGCTTTGGAATATGCGGGCTAGACCACCATCCAGACTGCCTAGAAGCCTTTTGTGTACAGTGTGAAGCTAAAGATGGAGTTCAGCGTTCTTAACCGCCTTGTCGAATTAGTGACACCACGGTCAAGCGGAGGCTCTCACATACGCAGTGATACTGAGTATAGCTACGCAAAGGATGTAGCATTAGTAAAGCTCGAGGAAGAAAGACGTCTAAAGCAAGCAAAGGGACAGTAAATCGTTCGATACAACTGGGTACTCTGCGCATATTAGTATAGGCAAAAGTCATCAGGGGCATCGACCTCACGATTTATCTATTATCAAAACCACCGAGGTAGAGGTTTATACACAAGAGCGGCAAAACGACATTGAAGATGATACGGTGAGCTTGGACAGGAAATCAGGGCTGACGACTGAGTTCACGCCAGGAGAGTCGCCAGAAAGAGGTTGCATCTCCTCAGCGTCATCGTCAGAGATTCAGTTTGCTCGATCTCGGCCATGATCTCCTGGTACAGCTGTCTGACATTCTGAGATAGTACTCAAAGCTTCTTGAACGGAGTCAACCCCAAATCATGCTCTCCATTCGTATGCACTCCAGGCGGACGTAATGGTGAACAACACAGTCAGGCCCGTAAACTTTGGTTAGTAGACCCACCCGTTTTGGCTAGTATTGCCATCTGTATCAATGATTCTCCAACAAATATTTCACGCATAAGAGTTTATCGATAAGGTAAGAAACCATTCGGGATGACAATAATGGGTCAATCGCAGTAATTTTATTACGTACCTGATCAAATTTCAGGGATCAGACTGTAGAGAAGCAGCTTGACCCATATCGTGCGCCTCTAGAGTTCTTCATCGAGACAGGAAGCTCGGACCGAAAGTAACTAGCCCTGCAAGTCCAAGGAATCTTTTGGAGTCAATGCATGAAAAGCGGAATTTACCAAGATCGTGCCCGAGGAATTACCCTGCCACCTGGCTGCCAAGAGCCATCCGTCTTCTTGGCTGCATTTCGGGTCCGACCTCGGTTCTTGGCATTGGAGATGGAGCTGTTCCGATAATCTCATCCTACCACAACATATCCTGACAAGGCCTATTGATGATGCTAATGCACAGGGAGCTAAAGCCCCGTGTCAGCTTGCGCATGAATATAACACCGGTATGGATAAGGCTGCGATAGGTGAAGGCGCGACCTACTACTCAATTGTCAAACGCCGTTTTGCCGACAGGCTAGCCAAGACACGGCGACTCAGCACACTTTTGCCGAAATTGGGGAAGCTCACTTGAACGTTGTGCCTGTTGCAAGTACCTCTGATACTGGCCAACGCAGCATCTTTAAAACCTCCACAAAGAGCTTCTGTGTAGGCGATTTCTTCTGCAGCATTGCAATCAACCTGACTTACTCTTTCATGATGTTGTTACCAGTGTTCATCGCCGTGTTTCTTGGCAAAGCTGCTTCCCAAGCTGTTCCTGCCCAGGCTTTGGTAGTTGATCCAAAGAGCTTCCTCGCCTTAGACACTGTACTACCTCCATCTGAATCGAATTTCACTAACGTATGTCAACATAAAAAGCCATGGTTTGAACCTTTTGCTAAGAGCTTGCCAGCTATTTATCCCGCCAGGTACCACCGAGGAAGAAGCTGTCGCAAAACCTTTCCACATTTACGACAATGCCTTCTACAAGATTATTGGCTCCAATCCCACCCTCTCCATAATCGCCAGGAGTGAGGTGGACCCGATATTCCACGAGGCTGTAGTGTGGTAAGTCAGCTTAGTTAGCAGGTATACAAATTATGCGAGACTGAGAAATCCGCAGGTATCCCGCAAAAGACGAAGTGTTCTTCGTGCAGAATGCCGGTGCTCGGGCTGCAGGGACAGGCTTGGAAAAGTCCAACATTATCCAGAAGATTTCTTTGGCTCAAGCGGAGGAGGTCGTAGCATCGGGCAACTCGAGCGCAGAGGTGGATGTGACTCTTGTCAAGGCTAACCCACCAGTGATCAACTCAAATGGCAAGTCACACGTATAGTCTTGTACACAAACGGTATGGTGCTAACTTTAAGCGCAGGAGCAACCAACTACCGAAGACAAATTGTCTTTACTGGTGAAGGCCAAGGCAATGATACCGCTCCTGCTCTGTACCTTATGAATCCAGAAGAGCCATACAACACTACTGGTGAGATAAGAATCTGGATATGTTCTTGGTTGATCCCCCTGTTGACATGTCTTAGTGCTTGTAAACAATTTCTATGGGCGTCAATTCAACTCTCTCAACGACGTAGCTGTCAATCCGCGCAACGGAGAACTATACTTTACAGACTCTCTCTATGGCTACCTCCAGGACTTCCGCCCTCCACCTGGCCTACCGACCCAGGTATATCGTCTTAATACTAATACAGGATCATTGACTGCGGTGGCTGATGGCTTTGACAAACCAAATGGTATTCAGCATCTGACTTAATGGTCTCTTAGCCGAACAACATTAACAATCCAAACAGGAATCACATTCTCACCCAACGGCACTTATGCATACGTCACGGATACAGGTGCTCAATCAGCCTTTTACGGATACAATCTTTCCGCTCCTTCTTCTATGTATGTACCTGCTCCCTTCACTGGCTAGTGGCATTAGTGCTGACAAGCTTACTAGCTACCGCTACTCAGTCGAAGATGATGGCACCTTCTCAAATCGAAAGCTATTCGCATTCATTTCACCCGGTATTCCGGACGGTGTTCATTGTGACACAGAGGGCAACGTCTATTCTGGCGTTGGCGATGGCGTGCAGGTCTGGAATCCTGCCGGAACATTGATTGGCAAGATCTTTCTGGGTACTTTTGCGGCGAACTTCAGGTTTGTCGGAAAGGGGAGGATGATCATTGCTGCGCAGACTGAACTGTATTATGCGACGTTGGCAGCGCAAGGATCGGATCCTCAAGATCAATTTTAAACTATGCAACGTAAAGGCTAGGCCATGGCGAGGTGACAAGGATATTTAACAAATATTCGAGCTGCTAACAAGCTCGTGCATACTGCTATTCATAGCTGTGCTGCAGTCTTGTGCCGACACTAGTGATGATATTGACGTACTTAATGAAAAGGTCGAGGCATATATCTGCTCTAAGCCTGAAATAGAGCATAAATCGAATCGACAGGTTCCCAGTGGTCTTCTTCTTAAGGCCAAGAAATATACAATAGCGACGTCGCGAATTTTGCATAGCCCATTGCTATATCAAGAATTATACCAGCCTTGGTCATAGACAATCCAAACGGGTGACCTTTGAATCAGGTTGCCACAGAGTGGGCGGTCATTGAATATCACAGCTGCTTGAATCGCAATGATGTGGGGCTAGGTATATTATATGGTTATTCTAGGGCGAATGCATAGGTAGCTTTCGCAGTCAGTATCTCCAATCCCACATCCACGATTTGCAACAGATATACCCTCGTGCACAGAATATTACACAAAGCATAGTCCATCCGAGTTAAGGGTTCGAAGGGGGTTAGGGTTATGTCTATGGCCTGGCAACCACAGTACCCCGATGAAAATATCGCAGTTCCTACACCACGATAAGGCTAATGGAAGTCCAAACAGCATATGAGGAAGTTTTTAGCAACTGGGCAATACTCGAGGGTGGGAATTCCAAACGTACAAATACAATGCTGCGGACTATACTTGACAACGCAAAGTCCTTGATAGATAGGCCATTGGCGGAATCCCAACTACCACGAAGTATACCTGAAGATGCTCCACAGTGTACAAAAAGAATTCCCAAAGCTAATGAAGCTTAAGATCTGGCTAGGAATGAAGCAGAAGAGAGTGCGAAGGTTGTAGCAGTCACTAAACAGTAAGCGAAGGACGCAGGAGTATCAGTAACTCGAACGTAAGCAACAGTTTCAAAAGCTACGATAACATTCGCCCTCACTCCACATTTTGGTACAGTGTAAGGGCCTGGAGGATCTGAGCGAAATAGACAGGATCAGCGTTTTACTGTCAGCCTGATTCTTCGTGATC
This sequence comes from Neophaeococcomyces mojaviensis, assembly GCA_030247915.1. Lineage (NCBI taxonomy): Eukaryota > Fungi > Ascomycota > Eurotiomycetes > Chaetothyriales > Neophaeococcomyces > Neophaeococcomyces mojaviensis. Next base: position 29,056 of record JAPDRQ010000158.1, read on the forward strand.
ATGAAACGAATTGGTGACCTCGTCAAAAAGCAATAGTCGGCTAGGCTGCATTGGATATTCTTGCGCGTGACGGTTGCAAGCAGTTGCGCTGTGAACTGGAGCTAGCCTGATGTTTGTGATTGACCTCTCGCGTCTGCTCTTACCAGTCTCATCATCGCCATTGCCATGGCAAGCCGGCATAGGTAAGATCCGTATTCGCTGCCACATCACCTGCAGCACCAAACTGGTCCAGCCAGTGCATCATATTGTCAGCTTACTCTTTCAGGCTCACTGTGCCCCCAGCGAATTTGAATTCCCATCTCTCTTCGGTGCTGTCTTATTGCCCCTGCTTCGCTGTAGCCAAAGACCGCTCCCCAGTCTCGATGACATCTCTGATCGTCGGGAGATAAACGGTTGCACCTCGATTTACTGAGAGTTCCTGACTGTAGGGCTGGGGAGATTGGATTGAAAGTTGAAGATTGAATAGTAGTTGATGCGGTGGACAGACCGCCTGAGGCCCTTGAGAAAAAAAGCTGATAAATGTTAACGGCATAAGTGGTTGATGGAGAGGATGCCTACTCACCACCAAACATTTAAAGCGATCCCGCGGCCGAGTACTTCCACCCGAGATCGCCGCTCCACTTGGGCGTAGTTATCCCATTGAACTCACTGATGACTACCAGATGGCCGAAATGCAAGCCAGCAAATGTTCTCAACATGTCTTTAGCCACAATAGTGGCAACATTAATGCTATTGACGCCTACGGGTAAGCTCACAATCACCACGTTGTGATGGCCGCTTCGGCTGGGATGTAACTACTGTTGGCCTGTGCATCTTCGCGTTTGAGCAGTTCATTCTCTTTGTTTACCACGTTCTCTGCCGCAGGATCTCGTGAGGCGGGGCGCAGATCTCTCCAACATGGTAATCGTCGATCGGTGGAGGAGACTGATTAGACATTGATAATGATATCTGACTGTATCCTAGCGAACGGGAAAAATACAAAAAACGGCTAGTCGCCCCAAATCAAAGAACGAAGAGATGCGGCTAAAGGTAGATTGTGGGACTGAACTGAGATAACAAGGCCTGGGTAGGCTGACATGGTTATACTATGCCCATTTAAGCGACGCTGTTCTAAATCCATTTTGAAACAATGACGCATCAAGACGTGATATGCTGAGTATTCTATGCTTGCCCCCCGATCTTTCATTCGAAGTCATCCACATTGGAAACTCGTACGCATGTGCCATTTTTAAGACTACCTGATACTTCTCTATTTTTGCTAGATTATCGCAACACTGAGAGTCCGATCTGGCACAGACATTAGCCAGATATCAACATAAGGGGTTTGACCTTGAGAGCCAGGGATGTTTCCATTTGATACATCACGTGGTCACACATCCTCCGAGCTGACAATTTTGCTGATAGCTTTGTGCGCCCCATCAAATCCCTGCCCAGACTACTAGGTAGCGCTTTGATATTGGATAGAGAGGCGGCTGTTTTGACAGCAGAGGATCAACAATTTAAGAAGCAAGTTGTTAGGCCCATCACAATTGATTCTCACTCAAGAGGCTGCTGATTGGCTGACGAACGGCAAGGCAGAATTATCTAGCAAGGCTGAAAATGCTGCACGGACTAGCAATTAGCGGTGAACTGCCTCGTCAACTTTCCCACGGCATTTTCTAGTCTTTCATTTCTTCTACTTTGACTTTATACTGACAAGCTCAAGGCCATTTAAATTTACAGTACCAAAACCCCGACTGTGCTCAGAAATGGCCGAAACTGCCTCCACTGAACAAGCATCCATCATCCCCAGCCTTTTATGTAAGAAGTCCCTCACAAGCCCTGAGAGTGCTCTCCCAGTGAAGAACTGCTCGTGCCACTGGGAAGCTTAGTGATATTGAGTGAAATTCACATCTTCAGTTAACAAGCTAGAGAAACAAATTGATCTCTCCGTATCGTCCGGAAGGAGCCGCTTGGAGACATCAGCGGTATTGTATGGAAGAGCTGACAAGCCCGACTTTAGCACGGATCGAAGCAATAGCTGCTGGAGGCCGTCATAACTATGGAGATGTGACTGCTAGCGGACGTTCGCAGCTTCACCTCGGGGACGTACATTACCACACTACAGTGAACAATGACAGTCGACGACGAGACAACGTTGGAACAGATGGGACTCGTTTGGGTCCAAATCATCTAGAAAAGGAGGGACTCACCTCTAACGCACGTTTTCGACAAAGCCTTGGTATACTTTTGAGTTTGTCTGCAAAATTCAAGACCAATATTGGCTCAAATGAAGCCAGATCTTGTAACCGTCATCTTGTAACATTATTGGGTCAAATTACAGCCTTAAGTCAAAGTTCCATAGCAGATAATGCTATTGGAAATCTGTGCGAAGACTGTCTGCAGGACGTTCTTTATCGTACTATGAGCATTTTCCAACTCACAAGGGAACTTCGGGTGGCAAGTGATGAAGGTAAAGAAATTTGGAAGAATTCTTACGAAGTCGTCTTCTTCAAAGCTAACAGTTTGTGCAAGGATGGTCCAAATGTTCGATACCCTACAACCAACCGCGCCGAAGGATTTCCAATGAGGAACTTAGTCTCAAAGAACCCTGCTTGCCTTTTACAAGCCAGCAAACTGTAATACCAGTGAATATGGGTGCCATCAGAAAGACCTCCCTCGCAGTGACAGCGACTGTCCAGAAGGGTTTCGAGCTGCGAAGCAGAAAAGTGCGTCGAACACTACAATTCGTTAACAAGGGACCATCAAACCCAGGAACTGGCCTGTCCATTCTATCTCTGCATAACAGGAGCAAGCAAACACGACGCATTAGTGTTACTTCATGGCAAACAGAGTATGGCCGAATTGACTTGATAACAGAGGCTGCTCACACGTACGACCTAGGAAGAGCGGATCCTGAGTGTCAAGACCGAAATGAAGAATTTTCTGCTCTGGTCGTGTTGACGCCAGCGCCGCAAGCTGACCTGGGTAAGCAGCTTCTTTTTCGTGGAAAGCATCAGCGAGGTTGTACCGTTGACTTAATTGGTCCCTCAACCCTAGAGATTCGGAACATCAGACACAACACAGCGGAAATATTTAAGATCGCAAGCTCTGGATCTGTTGACGAGATGAATCTCCTGCTCGCTTCTGGGCAGGGTTCTCTGACAGATTGTGATGAATGTGGCCGACCGTTACTTAGCGTAAGTGGATTTGTCTCGAGAACAAGCGTCGAGAGATTTAATTGCTATTAGTACTCGCTAGAGTGGGCGAACTTTGAAATGACAAGGTTCTTGCTTATCAATGGGGCAGATGCCGACGCTTACGCCGACAGTTTTTTTGATGAGCTACCTGGATTTTGGTAAGTTCAATACATGAACCCTGTCACAGCCCTCTTGAGTTACAGTTGTAAGATATCGTGTAATGTACTAACAACTTTGCAGGCCTGTTCTGTTCTCAATTGACCGGAACCATTTTGAAATTTCTAGTAAAGAACGATACTGGAATACGGAATGCTTCAAGATGATGCTACAATTCGGTGCTGATCCCACGCAACTCGGTGTTGAACCTACCGCGGATAACACGCACTCTGGAAACATGGTCGAATGGGCCCTTAGCGCTGCCGTATCAGTGAGTGGATCACCCAATCCAAACTATTATAGGAGTTTTGTAACCAAGATAACATGAGTATAGGATGCTGTCAAGGCTTTGGTGGACTATGGGTACCCATTTGCCTCCGTCAACACCATTGAAGGTCAAAGCCAAAGCCCGCTGCTAGTCTTGGTTGATGATCACACTAAAGGGTATAGTAGTTCTTATCAAATCCCTGATAAAATCGCACTTCTCCTTTCAAGAGGAGCTGATTGTCACGTTCATGACCTCCATAGAAACACGTGCCTGCATCTTGTGTTGTGCTATGACTCTAACGAACCTGGTGGTCGGAGATATCGCAAGTTTCAAAATATTGTTGTGCCTGGATTTGACGGAGAATTAAAGGATATACTTATGCTGCTGATCACTGCGGGTGCAGATGTCTACAAAAGAAACGACCACGGAAATTCTCCGTCAGACGTCGCGTGGTATTGGGGTCATGGAAGAGAATGGTGCGAAGCGTTAAGGGAATGTGAGTACGACCCAGAGGAAGTTGATGCTGCCAGCAGTGAGGACTCATGCTGGTCTTCGGGCGCCGACTACAAACGTGAAGCTTTACATCGTCCACTACTCAAGTTCGATGAATATCTTGAAATCAGAAAATCGAGATTAATGGTAGAGGAAGTCTCTGACGACGAAACTGATGATGACTGTATATTTTCAAAGGCTGATACAGAGGTTTGGTTCGAAGATGCGACATGGGAGCCTTCTGATCCATGCATAAACAAGGGAGGATGTAGGACTGGCAACCAACATTGGCAGGAGAATCGCCGTCCTGATGAACTAGTTGAAAACACTGAAGATGAATTGATGCTCCAGCGTGAAAGAACTGGTTCAAGAGAGAGGGAAACCTCAAAGCCGAAACTGGATTAATACGTTCTTTATCCTAAGTCAATACTGAGGTCCTTTTGCTCACAGAATTCGTTCCGCCACACCGGCTTATCTGGACTCACCCTTTAACGTTTTACTGGTCCCGTGACCACTTCTGTGGAGCTACGCTATAGGGAACTAGGTATCAGGTCTAAGCATAACAGTGGGACAGAAGGTTAAATGCTGATAGAATGGAATAAGATTGCTGCCTAACCTATGAATAACGACATAACGCTCAGGAGAGAAGACAAGAGAGAAGATAGGATGAATCTTTTATGTGAAACATATCGAAGATCCTTCAACTCGGTTCTTAGCAATTTCAAAGTGAGAAAATCAATGTCTTGAACGATTTGCATTGTGGCCTCGTTAATGTGGCTTCTGGCTCCTTCAGCCTTGAAAATCACGACACTAAGTCCATAACCTACTTCCAAATAGCATGAATCTGTTACATAACACTTTTAGTATTATAGTGGGAAACTATCAGGACCAGCGTGGTGTTGGGCCGGGAGATCGAGTCTACGGAATCGAATTTTATTGTAGCCTATCCCATGGATAACGATACAGCGCTTAAGGGAAGGGAAGGTCGGGCTGATCTCTCATACGATTCGTATAGGGAGTTCGTGGTTCGGACTTTAGTACTTCCCGAAATAGAAAGACGGATTCTCCCTACGATTCGTACAGGGAATCGGTCGGTATGTTCCGGAACATGTTCTCCCTGAATTCGTGGCACTCATGGCTATTGCTGGAGGATGCACGGATTCCTCTGACGATGACTCTGAATCAGGCGTATTATCCGTACCACCATGGTCGTGATTGTTACTGTCTACAGCACTTATTGGCGTTGTGTTGGGTGTATCGTACCTGCTCAACTGGCGAGCAGCAGGTATTGCCCTGGTCGCTTCACGCCTACATCTCGTAAGAGATCTTGCCTGAGAGGCAGGTACTTGCACCCGGCTTTCCTGGGCGTTACATGAGGGCTTTTCAACACTTTGAGAAGGCATATTTGAAGCCACATTCAATTACTGACACCAGGAATGGCTGCAATATCGAGTTTCGAAGCAATACATTATACGGTGAGAGTACAAAACTAATTTTTAGCGTCACCAAGCGACTTGTAGACCTTTTGCAACTCACGGTACACCATCTCGGTTAAGCTTGCAACAACAGGGGCCACATTCATCATCCTTACAAGTTGCTTGACATGGGAAGGCGGAATGCCAGTGATATGTACAAAAACCCATTCGCCTAGGAGCGGTCAGCGCGTACAGCTATCGAACACCCCCGGCTGAGTAAAGAGCTCAAGCCGTGACACGACTGAATATGACGGTATTGGTAACGCTGCTGCATTGCTCCCCTATGTTGGTAGTGCCAATCTTTTCAATCTCACAACTCTTGAGAAGTAGTGGAGGTTCAAAGTCAATATACATACGACCGGATGACCTCCAAAATATTTACCCATTAACTCTGCTATGATTGGTTAGGTTCTGTTGACTTAGCTAAATCAAGAACCTGGTGTCGACTTCGATGCTCATAAGTATATCATTGATCAGATCGTAAAGGTCGTGCGAACAGCGGTATCCTCGAAGAGAAACGAGACTTCAATTTTGCTCGTGTTCTTCTCGCTTAATGTCCCGTCTCCGCATGTGCTAAACTTCTAGTCTCGCCAAGCGTAGTTCGCTGTTGCATTTACTTGATCTTCTGGTTGTTCTTGGCTGCCAGGTGTCAAAACGATGCCAAGACCGGGTATACACCAATCAAGTTGATAAGTTTAGCTGCCAAGACAGATGTTCTGGCGTTCTTTGGGGCAAGTACTTGTCCCTTAACGAATTAGATAAGCCACGTGAAGTTCGAGGATTTCTGAACCAATAGGCACTCACTGATAATTTTATGCTTAAGTCACCTGACAAAATCCATTGGATGCTATAGTACACCTAATTCCAGCCACAAGGACTGATCATCGGAAGCACTCTCGCGAATCTTTATCAAGAATGCTGTACATCTGCTAGAATTTTGACGTAGTGGTTGGTTTTTGCGTGGGCCGGAAATTTGTTTTGACACGGACCTGATTCTCTGCTTTCCCATCACCTCCGCAGCCGCAATTTACAAACCAGGTTTATCGTGGAACATACGAGCTCACGTGGTCGCCAACTTCGCAATATAGCCAGTGAAGAACTGGCTTCCAATATGCGAATACGCATGAGCGAGCTTGAAATCTGATGTGCTGTTGTTACAGCAGATGCTAACCTTTCTACCTCTGCATAGTTCAGAGTAACAGGTTGCCTGTGACCAAAACCCTGTACAGGTCATTTCTTTTGGCTTAAAATAAACCATTCAGGCCATAAGTTACACCCAATGAAAACAAGCTGTAATACTATTTGCAGCTATTCTGGCCCCCGCAGCGAATCGACAACATTGTTCTTTGATGTGAAAAGCTATGAATGCTATGTTCTATTTGTAGTAACTGTCCTGATAGCGGTGGGAAATTGTGTGTAAAAGGAGAGTTGTGTCGTCTATATAACTGAAGAGTTCGCCAGTAGTTCAATTACACGGTCGAAAAACAGCTGAACCGAACACTCCAAATTACCACTTACAATCATACATTATCCAGAACCAAGGTACGTATGGTCAAAGGGCCATAGATGCGCCAAATTCCCTTTCTTCTCCTTATTCCATTGTCTTGCTGGCTAGAAGTTGCCCTTTACGCATGGTGTCTTTACTGATCAACTCATCTAGTCCAGTCACACATATCAAACATGCATTTCTCAAGCACCACTACCATCGCCCTTCTCGCCACCACTGCCAGTGCCTGGCGTGCTGGTCTCTGGAAAACAGGTGGCGGAAGCTTGCAAGTCCATGGCACAGCATGGGGATGCAACACCATCCAAGCAATTCCTGTCAGTCAGGTGACCTTCGACCCTGTCACGGACAACTTTCCAGATCCTGGTCATATCTGTCTCTACAGCGGCGTCGATTGCATAAGTTCTACAGTCAGGGGTTGCTTTACGAGAAGCTTGACAGGTGTACCTCTCCCTAACCCTGGGACTGTCAAGAGTTACGCGATTAAAGCGTAAGCGCTATGTGGTTGTGAATAGCGAGGGAGATGATTTAGTTTACGAGATTGGAATTTTCGGGACGGTACTTCGTGAGACCATCATAATCACGCCCTTTTGAACTCTTTACCCATGATTGGGTTCAATAGCCAGATAGTCCAGAATTTGAGGGTGGCAGATAAGAGCTAGGTTGGAAAGGTGGTAAGGGTAGCTAGCAAAATTCACTACCATTACAATATTTGTTATTTGCATAAATCGCTTCTACTTTTTGCTTTAAAGATTAATTGTTCCAATTGAACCCAGAGAGACTGCGCAGGGAATCCCATCTCCTGCAAGGACTTCACAGAAGAGCCTTGATTTGCAAGGCTTACCAGGATACAAGCATATTCTTAGCAAGGAGCTTTGCTGGCAAGCATGGCAGGGCCGCCGATTTTAATCTTTGTTGAACATCCTTCCCAGTCATTGGAGCAAAAGAGCCAAGCTCGTGACCTTCGTGCCTTGGCGTATCGTTCTCTGAAACATTGGAAAGATGGACCTTTTCCTTGAACTTTGGCACACCAGAGGCTGAATGCCTCTAAAGGTCTCCTTGCCCGATATTCGGCCTCCCCCTGTGTATCCAGAACCTCGCGGCATGGCCACAAACTGCTTAACTTGGGCAGGACCCAAAAGGAACCCTTCTAATCTCACTCGAGCTGGTGCAACGGTTCACATTTTAGTACGCACTAGACATGTCAAACTTCGAAATGACAAGGTTCTAGCCCTAGTAACGGGGCGGACCCCAATGATTTTGAGCTTAACACCGATGATATCTTTGAGTGGGGAAAGCAAAATAGAGATGAGTAAGCTCTTTTTCCAGCTACAACGAACTTTGTGGTAGCCTGCTTGAGTTTTCAGATAATTTGATACAAAAATTTGATTCTCTTACGAGGAAGAGACATCTCCATCTTAACAATATCGTGCACTACATAACGATGAAGACACTTGTTGTGTTCTGGGACAAAGGCAGCGAACTAAAATGCAAAACAATCAACAGCTGGGATTCGCTGGTGGTCACCCACCCAACTACTAGCCAGTCGGCATGTGGCTTAAGTATACGTGATCAAACGGGAACGTCTGTTTTCCACATCCTATGGTCGATTGCGAAAGAAATTGTGCTAATCAAATATATGTAGTACACATTTTGCTGAAAACGAAATGCCGAGCGGCTCAAAATGTGAATCAGGCAGGGGTTGGCATGGAATCTAACCAAGAAGAAATGTACGACTGCGCTGCTTTAATGCGCGACCAGCGCCAAGGAACAATCAAACAAGAACTCCTGTTCTCGGCATCCTGTAGTCGATTGCGAAATGTAACTGTGTAGTCAAACAATGTATTCATCGAGCAGGAGATAACTACTTTGCAAGGTGTGAGCATAGTGGAATTGGCGCACGAAGGTCACCTACCGTCTAGCTGATAATTATTTGAAGTGGATAGTCATGACTCGTGGTTAAACAAATAGTAACTGGTCCTCTAATGGGCTTCGTTTAGTCGCTAATCGCAGCAAACCGTATCTCACAACTTGATCTTCAGCTCTTCTCAATGAACCTTTTTACTTCCCTTACGAAATCTTCTGGATTCTCCTCCGCAATCCAATGACCAGCATTGTCAATCTCCACCACCTCAAAATTCTCGTAGAATTCTTCTGCGACTTTCTTAGCTTGTGGCGCATGGCCTCCCGCTGCGCCATTTAAAACCATACACCGTACCTTACACTTTCCATTCTCCTTCAAAACTCGTCGATTGTCTGTCGCATCTTCCTCAAACATCCTGTATGCATTGATCCCACCCCTTATAGCTCCAGGCTGCGAGTACTGTGCGGTGTAATAATCCAAATCAGCCGGGGTGATGCCCAAAGCGTTGTAACCTAGTTTGTCATAGAAATGCTTTAAGTAGGCGCGCTCATTGTTCTTGATCAGGGTCTCGGGAAGATCTAGAATCTGATGAAAGGAGAAGTGGAACTGCTTGACACTTCCTTTGGTTTCTTCGTACTCGCTCGAACTTGGCAACGGACACTCACCCCACGTCACGCTCGCCGTATCCTTAGGGAATGCATTTGCATAAGCGTGCGCGATCATCCCGCCGATGTCATGACCCACTACGTGTACCGGGTCTCCGATGCCAAGATGGCCCTGAAGTAAAAAACGGAAGTCTTCAGCTATGTGTATCTTCCGGTAGTCGTCTAGAATCATGGGCTTTGAACTGTCGCCGCAACCACGAGTGTCCGGAGCCACAACGCGGTAGCCAGCCGCCGAAAGAGATGGGATAACCTTCCGGAATTGGTATGAGGTCTGCGGGAAGCCGTGGATTAGGAGAATAGTGCCCTTGACTTTAGTACCATCTTGTGGTATCACGTCAAGATATTTAATGCGTACCAGCTCTGGCTTTGTTTTAATGGTTGTAGAGCGGTGGATGCCTGTTGAATGGAAGAGTTCGGAGTTAGCCATTTTTGCTACTTCTTCGTCAAAAGATGTTTATCGCACGCGCTAGTTTCGTACATCTTTTCTGGTCTATCATTATGTATATAGAACCCACCTCTTGGTATTTCCCTTGCACCCCTCCTGGCTGATCAATCAATCGGGCATTTGACGTCATCTTCAGCGTCATATGGAGCGTCATACAGCATCAGTTGCTCAGCTGGAAGTATGGTTGGGACGGACGTATCTGGACATGGACGGGGAGGCATCAAGACATTGTCCCACAAGAATGGCGACCGTTGGTAGGATCGTCAGCGGTTGGATTGCCAAAAAGAAGAACTGGTTTCCAAGTTACAACTGACGTTCAGCAGGGTAGAAATCGTCCGACTGTATCCAATCGCCACGTGCCAAATGTGCAAAACTGGTCGAAACATTCCCAAAGCTAGTGAAATCGAGTCTGTCAGCTCTCAGATTTCCAGGGCGAAACAGGAAGCAGAACGGAAGCTTGTCGTGATGAAGGCTGGAAAGTGAGCTAAAATAAATTCGGAATAGTCTAAGTTTGTGCTTGGCGCAATTTTTGGGTGTTAAACATATGTATCTTTTTCCTGTATTTTTAGGGGTGTGATTCGCAACCTCAATCCACTAAACATATCAGTTTACCTTGCGTGATATTAGATTCCATCATCTTGTGCGCTGCGGTGATGTCCTTCCATGAGAAAACTTTGTCAATAATCACTTTGAATGTTCCGTCACGGAACTTTGGCATGGCATGTTCCACGACCAGATCCCGCAACTTTCTTTGGTATTCCACGTCACGGCTACGCAACGTGCTTCCTTCAAATCTGATTCTTTTCCAGAGCATTGGACCAATGTCAACCTTCTCAGGCAGTATTGTTCCACTAACTTGACCTAAGTGCACAATCCTAGCATCCTTGGCAGCAGCAGTGATATTGCCTTGGAAATGACTGGCACCTACTAGATCAATGATCACATCAACACCTTTGCCATCAGTTGCCTTGAGTATCTCCTGGGCCCAATCCTGCTTTTTGTAATTGAAGGCAGCAGTTACACCAAGTTCATCGACGCAAAATTTGACCTTCTCATCTGAGCCGACAGTAGAGAAGACCTTGGAAGCGCCTTCCGCTAGCGATAACTGAGTGCCGGCTATAGCAACAGATGAAGCACCAGCATGCCAAAGGATAGATTTGCCAGGTGCAAATTCTCCGATGAGATACATCGCTTGATTTGCTGTGATCCATGTCTCTGGGATACCAGCAGCCTTTTCCCACGACATGTCCTCGGGTTTGTGAATCAACATCTTCGTGCTAACTGCGATGTACTCTGCATATGCTCCTCCATATGCTAGGCCGAAGACTTCGTCGCCAATCTTGAAATCGGTGCTGTCAGAGGCAATCCTGATAACTGTACCAGAAAATTCCACACCGAGCGTTTCGGGTGCTTGTGGTGGAACTTTATATTCTCCATTTCTCTGCATGATATCCATACGGTTCAGTCCGAAAGCTTTGACTTTCACCAGAGCATCCTCGGGCTTGAGAACCGGAATAGGTATCTCGTCGAAGAATAATGCTTCAGCAGGGCCTTTTCCACCTTTTATCCCAATCGCTTTCATCATTTTGTCCTGAATGTCTTTTCCGGTGTGAACACGGTGGTTGTGAAGAGCTAGCCCCTATGAAATTGCAATCGGTGTTGTTTATGTAGCTGTTGCATGCAGAAGGAGAGGCTCCAATACCTGCTGACATCTTTTATTCGGTCTTCTGTGGAAATAACGGCACAGTTACGACATTGGAACCCCTACAATCGAACCGGTGTGCTGACCAAGCCAAAGATCTGCTACTTGCTTTACAATCAATATGTGGAAAGCACGAAAAATTTCGGAAGCGCTCTACAACGTGAGCAGCCCCTTCCCAGTATCTTGTCATGATAATGAGCTTCACTTTGCCACTAAGGTCGATGACGCGTTTCTCCGAAAAGGTCCGATTGACCTAGCCGAACTGCCGAGCAACGGGTGACTATGCCGACTAGATCAAGAGCTCGGAGATTTGCTTGAATGGGTCGTTCCTTCTGACCAATCAGAAGTGCAAATAACATTATTAAGCATATTGCAGTGTCAGCCTGCACGATGACGTTCTGTCTTCTCGCTTACTTTCATGTTCACGGTAAGACAATGTATACGATTTGTCCCGGGAAGCAAAGAGATCGTTACATGCTGCAACGAAACTTGAGTGGAAGGCCTATATCGTGCAGCCAGACAGAACCATGGGAATCGGCTTTGAGACATATGATACACAAACACTACCTGTGCTTTGACATGCAAGTGGATTCTTCCCGTTTGTCAGCGTGCACGCGAAAATGTGGTACGGAATCCTTCTTCGATCTTCATGTTGTTCAAGACTTTAGAGTCGAGTACAAATAGCATTGATCGAGTCACTATGAGCTTACTCAATGCCATCAACAACCACTGCAATCAATTAAACCTTGAAGAACAACAAAATAAATCATTAAAACTCCCAGAGCAATGTCTGCCAGCAAACCTTTAGTCCTGCTCACTGGTGCGACCGGCTTCGTAGGCGCACACGTCCTTGACCAGCTGATCAGCTCCAAGTCATACCGTGTTCTTGCACCAGTCCGCTCCCCGAACAAAATACAACATTCTCAGACCATCTATACAGCACAATTATCCTCCAAGGATCTGACTTTCGTTACGGTGGGCGACCTCTCGGCTCCTCATGCCCTTGACACGCTTCTCCAAGAGAACGATGTGTCGTACATCGTACATCTAGCCTCACCATACTTCACAGTGACAGCCAACCCGATTGAAGAACTCGTCAATCCTGCGGTCGAGGCAACCCGTAACGTTCTAACCAGTGCAATCACCCAGGGTAAAACTCTCAAACGCCTTGCGCTGCTCTCATCGTTCGCCTCTGTTGTTGACCTCTCGAAGAACCCACGCCCAGGCTTTCTTTATACAGCTAAGGATTGGGATCCAGTGACCGAAGAGGAAGCTGCGCAGAATGGTGTAATGGGCTACCACGCTAGCAAGACCTTTGCTGAACGCACAGCTTGGCAGTTGCACGATTCCGGAAGTGACGGACAAGGCAAAGCAACATTCGACATGACCACATTCTGCCCACCAATGATTTACGGTCCGCCAATTCATTATTCTCCTGAGCACCTCCCTAAGAACGGCATTGCAGGATTGAACACAAGCACGATGCGTCTTATTACCGGCATTACCGGCAAAGACCCGCAGTTTGCACCTAAGGTTGCAACTCCAGGATTACCGCACTGCATTGATGTGAGGGATGTTGCGAAGGCAATTATTTCGAGTTTGAGCTTGCCTGCTGGGCAGGTTGACCGAATTCTACTTTGTGGTAGTGTCAGCTACTATGAAGACGGACTCAAAGGACTGAGGGCTGGCGGTACGCAAGGCTTAGGCGAGGAGGGTACCAGATGTGACCCGAAAAACCATTTTGTTATCGACAAGAGCAAAATGTGGGACGTGCTGGGCATGGCGGAAACAATACCGTTCGAGAAGACAGTGGAGGATACGTATGCTGCGGTCAAGCAGTTGGGATTGTTGTGATCCCCAGGTCAAGCAGGTTTGGCTGGCACTACCAGAATTTAATCAGTGCGCCTATCTTACTTACCGTGTCAACTGCACCCTCGTAGGTGACACGCACGGAGCTAATGCTGTGACTAACTGGAGTAGCTTGCTGTCCGACCAGCCATAAAGCAATTTACGAAAACCATTTAAGAATTCAAGAGGGGAACAAGATCATACTGGCGAAAGGGCCGAATGTCTTTGAGTGTGGCCCGAGTGACAATTTTCACCTTCTATCACGGTCGACACGGTTAGTGCCTGACTTGACAATGCAGTTCTACTGTATGGCGCAAAGCAGAGTTTTCGATAGCGGTCACAAGAGGTCAAGGCTGAGCTCCAACGAAGATCTTGTACGTCCGCTACCAACTTAAGTAAGCAACAATTTGATTCTAGGCGGAACCCAAATCTATCAACAAACATATAAAAGATGACAAATATCAATACAAGCCCAAAATCCCTTCAACCTGACAATTATTTACTGGTCTCCGTATCATTTCAAAAACTCACCCTTTGTCTTTTTAACCATATTGGTGTAATACGGCTGGAAGTTCAACCAACCCCTATACCTTGCACCGCTGTTCTTTGCCGTAAAGGTTGCCGTTTCATGATCAACCAGTTTTGGCTGGTATCCTGTACCCGCAGAAGCAGCATCGATCATAAGCTGCGCCTTGCAGCATTTATCGAAGCAGACAAACCAGTACGCAGCCTCATCGATTGTTTCTCCTACCAAAAGCAAACCGTGATTTTGGAGGATGGCGACTTTGTCCTGACGGCGAAGGAGCTTTGCAATGGTCTTGCCCTCATCCGAGGAGAGGACGACCCCAGCATATTCTGTGTTAACAACATGCGAGTCGTAAAAGCGGAGGGAGTCCTGCATGATAGGCGGAAGTGGCTTGCCGAAGGTACTGTACGCTTTTCCAGCGACAGTGTGTGCGTGGCAGACGGCGTTGATCCATGGGTGCGCCTTGTGAATTTCGGAGTGGATAGCGAATCCGGCTGCGTTGACTGCGTGCTCGCCTTCAACGATTTCAGCGTTTTCGTTTACGAGGACCAAGTCCGAAACACAAATATCGGCAAAGTGCATTGCATAGCTGTTCGTGGTTTTCACTGTCAGTTTTGGTACTCCTAAAAACTTTGGCTATGGTGCTTTACAGGGCAGAATATTCATCGAAGGTGGGGCTGGTATGACATACGGATTGATCCAGAAATGATCGCTGCGAATAGGGTCGCGAAGGGACATATGTCCTGCAACGCCCTCATCATAACCATAATCCGCGATACTCTGAATGCAGCCACAAGATGCTGTTTGGCGTAGAGCTGTTGTTCTTCTTTCGTCTTGAACTCGGGGAGAACAGGGACTAATGTTCTGCCATCTTTTGTCGCTCCGACAGCCATAGACTTCAAGTCTGAGCCTTTCTTGTCGAAGATTCCATACCTATTGTCCCCTTTAATATCTTTAGGAATGATATTGTCTAGCTGAGGCTGCTCGATTGCGATGGGAGCCATTTTGAATTGATCGCGAGGGATGGTTGAAGTAGTGATTTTCGTTCTTGAGTAATGACTCGAAATGTAGATGGTAATGCTATATGGTCAAGTTTTATGGCTTGCTACCGATAAATATACTCCAGCTGCTCTTTGACAAACAGCTAAAAAACCATAAGCCACAATACTTTCTCAGCGAGGTGGGTGTCAATTCCGAGCTCGGAGTGAGCCGTCGGCACTCGCCGGGCGTGTCCAGATGCACGGCTTGGCATACGGTCCACAACAGGTTCCAGAACTTGCAGGATGGTCTTACAATCGGTAACACGTTGAATTGGTGAGCAGTGTAGTTAACGCGTGAAGAAGCCATTCAAACCAATGATATGCCTCAGGTGATTGTTGGGAGGTCAAAGTCGAGCATATTGGATTCAGATGCGAAGATGCCATCCCAGTCCAGCGCGTCAAAATCGAAGTCTTGAAAATGGGAGAGGTCGTTCGGAAAAGCCGTTGTAAACTCACTAGGAACCTGTTCAACTGGTTCGCATTCTGAAGTGTCCATAATTTGGTGACCATTTTGCCAAAGCATTTGTTCTGGCGGATACTGAATCTGCCGTTTTATCTCTTGTGACAGAAGATGAAAAATGTGCTGATGCTGCTTAACAGTATTCCATTGCATCGCAATTTGTGAGAGGAGATCCGAACAGAGTTCGATAGTGTCTATCGCATCTTTGTATACTTTCTCTTCGTCAGCGTGAAGAGGCGAAATTTCTGTACGCTGCGTTCCAGAATGTACAATCAATATACAGAAGAGCAAGACGAAACCAGAACCTAGCAAATCCTGAACTCCTGTCCAGTTCATCATCAGCCTGTCATTTGAGCACAACTCTCCATAGTAATGCAGAACTCGCATCGCGGAGTCTAGACAAGGCATGATATATTTCAGAGAACCTGGATCAGGCTGCACCCTGTTGGGCAGAACTAGCGCTTTCAGACAGCTAAGCCTTTCACGCTCGTAGTTGAGGTTCGCCCAAGTGGTTGTTTGGTAAGGGCTCTGTACTTCCGAAGCAGGGAGGACAGATTGCCTCCAGGTGTCAAGATCAGCTAAAAGCTCATGCGCAATCTTCTCTCTTGTCTCAAAATCCGAAGGGGTTATTGATCTATAGAGTCTTGATTGTACCTTGGATGTAATACGTCGTATCGCAATCTGGCGCAGATGGGCGCTCATCTCAGACAAACCGCGAGACTTCTGGTCGTCAGGAATGTTGCTTGCAATCAGATCGTCGTCGGCATCAATAGGATACTGCATGTTCTGTATCAGTAAGGCAAAGCCAAATAGTCTTGTTGATTTACCTCAGCAGATATATATCTGTCACTGACAGCAGCAGGCCGCCCAAGAACGGCACTGCTATGCCTATCATTAACGTAAGCAGCCCAGAAGATTCTGCGGCGCATCTGCAACTCCATAGGTTGAAATATCTGGCTGCTTTTGCGGTGCAAACCGAGCTCTGTACACATTCGCATTGCGATGCGAGCCAAATCCCATTTATTGCCAACTGCGAAGCATAAGTGAGAACTCGCTTCGTCGATGTAAGATTGTACCTACCTCCAAGCTCATGTTCAAGCGCGAAAAGCAGCAAAAGGAGAATATTTTGCACGTTGGCTACAGATGCTGTGCTTAAAAAGTCTCGCTTGTTTTTCAAAGCGGCAAGGTAATAATCTGTAGCTGCGGTGGCATGGATCAATTTGCGGTTCAAAGAGATTGCGCCAATGGCGAAGATCATGTGAAGTCGAAAGAGATCTTCCTTATCGTGCGCAGCGGAGTTGCTTTGCAGGTATATTTTTTGATGCAAGCCTATGACCTCAGATCTTTGCAGGAATGGATGTAGTACGTGAGGACCCGATAAGCTGTAGTTTAAGTAAGCATTCTTCAGGGAGTTGTAGTCTTCCTTACAAAGAATCGAGGAGTTGAAGACCTATTGCTGATGTTGGTAAGCTCGCAGGCACTGCGCGGGCGCTCTCATATTGGTATTGTTCGTGTGCAGCTGCCAGTCCTAATTCCTCAAATTGACGGGAGGATGCTTTAGTGGCGACTGCGGCAAAGACTAGCCTGGCGATACTGATGATGGATCAGGTAAAAATTTAGAGCAACTCATGAGTCCGCACAAACCTGACAACACTGCCAGTGCCATGATACTGGCGAGGCTGGTGCGCAGAGATCTTCTTCTTCTTACCCGAAACCACAGGTGCCAATTCTCCTTCCACATGATGGTCCTGAATCTCTACTGAGTGGCTAGCTACTGTATCTTGTTGAATGCCACGGTCCTTCATATAATTCTCGAGAAATTCGGCACGTTGTTGTAGTTTTTCGATGTATCTGCGCCGATGTTAAGAATTGATTACAGTCAATCAGAAAATCCTAATCATATAGCATTGAGAATAGTGCAAAACATACCCTCTTTCATACTCTCTTTTCGAAACTTTGTCAACAGTGATGCAAGAAGCTCCGGACCGACTACAATTCCGGCATTTTTCAGAGAGATCGTCGCACTGAACGAGAGACCGACATTAGCATATCAGATAATCGATCTATAGATTGTGGTTCAATGAACAGGCAGCATGATTTGTATGCATACTTTCAATTTCTTAGCCCTGCAGCGCTTGCACGAATCGATCCGTGAAT
The DNA here is from genome assembly GCA_030247915.1 of Neophaeococcomyces mojaviensis. Taxonomy (NCBI): domain Eukaryota; kingdom Fungi; phylum Ascomycota; class Eurotiomycetes; order Chaetothyriales; genus Neophaeococcomyces; species Neophaeococcomyces mojaviensis. Next base: position 46,837 of record JAPDRQ010000158.1, read on the forward strand.
GTTGTGATTGTCTGGATCGCCGTGGGTTTTGAGATGCTGATCGGTCTTCTTCCATCGAGAAGACCTTCGTTGCTTGTTGCGTTAGGATTGATTATAGTTCATCCTTTAAAATGGGGCAGATATTAAGATTCATCAAGCGAAAAAGATCTTGAAAGGACGATCCATACGTATGGTTGACTTTTAAGTCGCTTTGAGCATTTGGCAGGTTTGTTTGAGAAGGGCACTGTTCAATTTTAATAGGTGAGGCAGCAGGATTGGCCAAGCACAACCAGCCTTGTGGTGATTCTCCAAACTAACCAAAACTAAACCCAAGGCTTATCTCAATGTGGATACGACTTCGCCATCTCTTTGATTCAGGGTGTTTCATTGTAGAGCTTCAACTCACGACTAATTGCTAATCTCTTTGTCCACCTGGACGCAGTAGTATGGAGCAAGCTGCGTTGTCATGGTCATCTGTCAATGAAAGCGGTTCCAGGGCGAGTTTAGCCTGTCAACGATGCCGGCAGCGCAAAATACGGGTGAGACACCACAACCACAACTTAAAACCTGTATTACATACGGTTCTAACTACATCTGAAGTGTGATATGAAGATGCCAAAATGTGGGAGCTGTGCTAAGGCTGGCGTGGCATGCTTGTCGCCACAACGAACCGCCAAAGCTAGCGTGCCTCGAGGGTAAGTATTGTCGGAATCCAGTCTGTCCTCGTCGTGGCTTCCTAGGTTACCTGTGACTAAAGCTAAAAAGTTCATTGAGAGTCTTGAGTTCAAGGTTGCAGAGCTAGAAAGAATCGCTGCCAGTCTGCCACAAAGTCAAGAACCAGAAATGGCACTGCTTGATACAGGTGGTACTGCGGCTTCTTTAAATGGTTGGATAAACACAACGCCGTCGCATGTGGTCACATTGAACCTTACTCCATCAGTAGACGAGACCCAGTCCGCTACACAGGATACGATCATGGGAATCAGCCCACTGGGTGCGTACGATGCTAATCAGCATCAGCACCAGCATCTTGAAAAATTTGATCTATGTCGTATGGTACAAGCAGCAGTCAACCTCTACAGGACTTCAGGGACAGCAACACGATCTGAGCTTGAAGACAGCGATGTACCTGATTCAGCATTCGAGCAAGCAAGGGTCACTGAGTACCTAAAGTCATATTTGGACCACATACACTGTCTACTGCCGATGTTCGAAGAACGCTGGATACGCAGCTCGATGGACCTGATTTGCGATGGCAACTTGCTCATGCGAAGATCTCCTATCCTGCTGCTAATACTCGCTCTCGGTGCTATACTACCATCACGACGTGATATCTTATCATCCCACTATGCATTTTCTTATATCAGAGCCGCGATGTCTCACATACCATCTATTCTATGCACGGATGACATTGAAGCAATGCAGTCAATACTACTGTTAACCATAATCTCATTGTACGACCCTATTGGTGGAAGTACTTGGCAGCTAGCTGGGCTTGCCATGCGCGTGGGCATTGTGGCCGGTTTACATGAAGAGGTTTCTACAAGTTTAAACACCAATGACCTTGCCCGCAACACATTCTGGGTTTCATACATCCTGGACAGGTAGGTTCTCATCTCTGTTCAACAGCTCACGCTCAGATATCAAGGTACTTGGCGATTACATTAGGCAGACCTTATGGCATTGAGGAAGATGAAATTAGCACTTGCGTACGTACCATCAAATTTTGCTTTTTGGTCTAACAGCTTGTAGCCGCCGCAAGAGAACAATACGACGGGGGCTCTACTACGTCTTGTACTTCTCTTACGTTCTCTAACCAGCGTTTACCAAAATGCTGACATCGTCAATCATACGCTTACAGATGACCTTTCCAAGACGCAGAATATTAACCCAGTTGAGGCATCTGCTCTTGAAGGCAAGGCTTCTCTTGCAACCCTCATGGAGTTCAGTCTCTTGATTTGGCTTCATGGACCCCCATTTTCCTTGCTAGATATTGAGAGCCTTGAAAAAGCAACTGGGTTCATCGAATCGTTCAGGAAGTTTTTGTTTGGATACATGCAGGAGAACGTTTCCATACCGTGGGTGAGCGCGCTTGCTCACTATCATTCTATCCAGTTATCAGCATTTGTCAAGGTATTACTACCTAGGAAAGTTCTAACGAGTGCCACCTCCAAATGCGATGCTTCATACTCTGATGCAGTGATTCTAAGAAATATTTGTTTGACTTTCCCGAGCTTGAATGCACTCCTTCGGCTCCCAAATCTAAATGATTGGAGCAACGAAAACGATAGGGTGAGTTGCCGGAGCCTCTCTTGGCCGAAGATAACCAACTGCTTACTCCACTTCTTCACAGGAACGCTCCCAAAATCCCGAGGATCTTCTTAACCCTGCGACCGTTCGAATCATCGAGTCGCTTATGTTGCGAAACAGGTTTCAATGAGGCTAATGCGTTTCGGCATGCCAATCGCACGGGGTTTTTGGTAAAGCGACCCTTCTTCGCAGATGGAAACAGATCTCCTGACCTCAGTTATGTAGCCTTGGCTATCGAAAAGTCTCGGGAATTGTTTCTTGCATACTGCTACGGAACGACACTTTTCGGTCTTCTGTCAGAGTGGAGATCGCTAATGTAGTGCCCTCGGAGGTCGTGCCGGCTCTGCTCGGCGAATGCCGTTTTTGCTTGGCTTTTCTCAACCCGTCACTTTTCAAACTGCACATCTATGCTGTGATTGCAGGATGGTGTGGATTATCTCCGCAGAAGGAACTTTCTCCATGGCCCATTCCGTAAATCTGTTCGGAGCTCTGAGCTCCCCATGGGGAATAATTCCATTACCCAAAATTGAGCTTGGCATCAAGACATCCAGAACAGACTGAAAGTACTTAAAGTCGTGTCTCGCAAGGTGGAAAATAGTTTTGAACAACAAAAGTCAGTTCGTTACTCGACAGAAGAAAGTCGTACTCCCAAAGCCAATTCAAAGAAACTTAAGACGTCAGAACCAGCCATGACTGCGAAAGTTTCGACAGATATCGAGCCTAACTCTTCCCAAGCATCCATGGATGATAAGAGTGGTGTCGCCTGTCATGTCGACGCATTACAATCAGACGACATCAGCGAGGAAGATAGAGCGTTCCTGCGAAATTTCCCAGCAGACAAGAAGAAAAAAGTCCTTCGAAAGATCGATGTCAGGCTGATTCCACTGCTTACTCTGCTCTACCTCTTTGCTTTCATTGACCGCGCCAACATCGGTACGAAAAAGCTCCCAATATCCTTTAGAATGATTAACGAGACTGACTATCAACCTTTAGGCAACGCCAAAATCGAAGGCCTGACCGAGGATCTGAAGTTAACCGACGACCAGTATAATACCTGTTTGTCAATTTTTTTCGTCCCCTATGTTTTATTCGGTCAGTAACCTTGAAATACCTTTGTGATTGTTTGAGAAGATCCATTCTAACGCGACAACTACAGAGGTACCAAGTAACTATGTTCTCAACAAGTTTCGAAGACCATCTCGCTACATGGGAGCAATTATCGTTGCATGGGGAACCGTTATGACCATGGCTGGTGTTGTGAAGAACTTTCAAGGTCTCTTCGCCGTCCGCTTCTTTCTAGGCATGACCGAGTCTGGATTCTTTCCTGGAGCCGTTTTGATTATTTCAAAGGTAGTACATGTGTTACCATGACTTTGGACTTTAGCTGACTTGCATAAGTGGTATTTACCCTATGAAACACAAACACGAATTGCACTCTTTTACACAGCCAGCGCACTGGCTGGAGCACTTTCCGGACTCCTCGCCTTCGGCATCGCACAAATGGACGGCATCGGTGGTCTGGCCGGATGGCGCTGGATCTTCCTCCTCGAAGGCATAGCCACCGTCTCAGCCGGCGTGCTCTGCTTCTTCACGATGATTGACAGCCCTAGCCTCTCCTCCAACTGGCTTACACCAGAAGAGATCCGGTATCTCGAACTTCGCCAGCAAGCTGAGCCATCCCGTCGTGCCACTGCAGCCCGTAAGTCCAAGGGTCTCAACGTTAAAGTCCTTAGAGCAGTTGTTAGCGACTGGCAGATATATCTCCAAGCTCTGATCTACTGGTCTAACACTGTTCCCAATAACGGCTTGAAATTCACCATGCCTCAGATCATGAAGAACATGGGTTTCACTTCGTCCAATGCACAGCTTCTTACATTACCTCCTTACATCCTCGGAGCACTGAGTGCATACGTCTCTGCAGTCTTCGCAGATCGATTCAATTGGCGTATGCCTTTTATCGCTGTGCCGCAAACGCTGGTCGTGATTGCCATGGCTATCCTCGCGGCAAAGGCAGATGATATCAAGAATAACATCCCTGCATGCTACTTTGCAGTTTCACTTGCCTGCCTTGGTCTTTACCCCATCAATCCCGGTGGTAATGCATGGACAGTCAACAATCTTGCTGGAGCTTCGAAACGTGCTATGGGTATTGCATACATGATTGCCTTGGGTAACGCTGGCGGTGTCGTGGGAAGCTATATCTACATCGACAAGGAGAAGCCAAAATATCCTACCGGATTCGGAGCTTCTATGGGGTTTGCTGGCCTTGGAATAATCGCGTGTTTGATCCTTGAAGGGTCATACAAGTGGCTTAACGCAAAGAGGGCGAAGATGTCTAAGGATGAGGTCCATGCGAAGTACACTGAGGAAGAACTTGATTCCATGGGCGACCGATCGCCGTTGTTTAGGTATGGGCTATAATCAGTATCCAGAGGGGTAACATCCAGTGCGAACTATTGACGAAGAGTTCTCCGACCAAGGAGGGGATGGCACAAACGTCGAACTGGGTAGTAAGGAGTGGCGACAGCTAAATATTTTATAACTTAACAGAACGCCTGGTGCTGGGTCATTATCTGATACAAAAATATGCGGCAGCCTGGCAGGACTTGGATTGCTCAAAAAATGTAGTGAATAAACATACGTACGGCCTTTGTCGGGTGTATGTCTACTGGGAGCATGAAAGAATCTAAGTTGAAAAATTCGGTCTACATGTCCAGATAACTGCGAGTAAAGTGGTAGCAATTAGCACGATCGTGATTTGGCACGCTAGGGTGGTGTCAATTCGGAAGTGGTGGAGTTTCACTCGAACGTGGCTAAACTTCTGATCAGCTGCATACCTTTTGAGAAGCGGAAAAGAAACCACCAGCATGCATGCATGCATGCTCATTAGTTCGCATAAAAGTCCTGCTCATACTAGCTTCTTGGCCTCCCGTATTCATGGTGGCAAAGACCCGGGCTGTGTTGGTTTCTTCTGTAGTTTCGGTCATGGGGGCTACGAGCTCCCAGACTCAGCGCAGCTCACGAACAATTCAATAGCCTCGATAATTTCGACTATTCCTCTCTTCCTTTTCGAGTGAGAACTTACATATTGGAAGCAGCAACACAAAGACAGAGAACGTTGAAGCGCTTCTGGAATGGCATCTTCAAATGCGACTTCTGTTCCATCCCATAGTCACATTTATTTTCGATATCAATCTCACAAAATACCGTTGGCAGAGTGGATCAAGCTAGTCACAGTCTGTTTAGCTCCATTGATTACACATATTGCTTTTGGATATGCAACTCCAGTTCTCATGTCACAAAGACGCTCGAAGTTGCTGGACAGGCTGACCCAGTTCAATCCAATCACAATCGTTTGGCGATATTACGCCATCGTCAATCGACGTATTCGTGCCCGAGATTAGGATAGAGCGGACATGGCGGCATCTAATGCTATCTTCTGGGATGGGTACCGGTGGGATGGCTCTGAGAAACTCATGCTTGAGAGCAGACAATGGGCTACCAAGCTACCTCAACAAAGCAGAGTAGATTGGGTTTCTTCGTCAACTTTTGCCACCGTGGCTATGACGTTGCAAGGAATAGGTGCCATGTTTCAAGTGGTGCAGTCTCAAGCGGAGGATTGGACTACGTCAGGATGGAGCTTTCCTGACATCTTTAATATGGTAGCTGTGCTGTCGTTTTCACGACTACCAGCTTCCTTGTGGTTGTCAAACGAGTACGGATTCGAGGGGATTAGAAGTCGCCCAGGTACACACAATGAGCAAACTTCAGAACCTTCGGCATTCTGGACAGACTCAACGGTCTACCAACCCCTTAGAACAAGTGCTAGAATGGAAGTCTTTGATTCCATTACCTCTCACGAATTCCAGGTTCCAGTGATCAGCTCAAGGTTGAAACCCAATTCTACGCTGCCTGCTAGACTATGGACAGTATTTGGCATTCTCAGTGCGACCAGTGGTTGTGCAATCGCAATCTACTTTTCGACCAGCCGTCTCGGCCCACGCCCCTTCATTGTCATAATTCAGCTTTCCGCTCTATGCGTCAATCTGTTTTACTTGGTACTTAGCCTGTGCGCAATGGTGATCTTGGTCTACATTCTCAAGGGTCAAGCCGGGAATACTGCACTTCCTTGCATGAATGCAACGTGGTATAAATGGCTGAATGTTGTGATGATTCTCCTTGCGGTCTTGATTTCATGTCATTTGCTCAATAGACGTCATTAACAAAAACGTACTCGACCAACTGGGAACTCAAATTCATTGGGAGGTCTCGTCAGCGCCTGCTTATGGTGCGTGGGTGGCTGACAATGTAACACATGATGAAGATCTTAGGCTTCAGTGGGTGCAAGAACTATATCATACGGACATAGCATAGAAGACAACAGAAGCATGCTGTACCACTTTTTACTTGGCAGAAAAAGACACCAGGACTCTGAGAACATATCATCCAAGAAAAGGGTTATTCTCAATGATAAATCTGACCAAACCTCGAATCGAGGCTCTGACAGAGATACAACACGTCTAATTCCCTCCATTTATTGAGTCAATGTGCTCAGATCACACACGCAAATATAGACAGGTTTGCAAGAGCCCCAGATAGCGTAATGAGAGCGTGACATGATCATCAAGCGTCATTTACTGTTCACCAGAAAATCTGCAGTATGCATCAAAAGGTGCCCATGCGCACATAGCTTGGTTGCTGCGAATCTCATAAAAGCCTACCCTTTGTCTATTGGTCTGTAGTCCTACACAAAGTTGGAGAACCACTTCTTATCATCAGGACCAACCAGAGGTGTAGAACTCCGATCTTTCGGGCTCAGACTCCGAAAGTCAAGAAGCGATCTTCATCTCTCCGAGTTCTCTGACTTCTGTAGAAATCCGAGCAGCTCTAAATGATTCATAAGACGTCAATCGTATGCTCTAGTACTCTGGTAGGCATCATGGAGCATATCACACGGTTTCCAATTCATGCTCGACTGAACCCCTCATTTCCCTCACTGGCTCGTATCACTCTAAACTACGAGTTACGAGGATGTTCTCAAACTCCCGAATTAGACTGAAGTCGACAACTTCTGCTGGTCTGAATTTGGATCGCACAGAGTGGTAGCTCCACAGTGAATACACCAAGCACAGATGGTAACATGTTATTAAATTAAGGACCAAGCATTTTTCATCAGCTAGCCTTCCTTTCTCCTACGAATGCTCTTGATGAGAACTCATAGAGTCGGCATGCTTTGTAGCCTCTGTAATCGCATCTGTGAATGCTGATCGAGTATTTGTGCTCTCTAACTTTGTGATGGCCTTGATACTACACCCTCTAGGTGATGAGATAGCCTCTCGTAGAAGAGCTGGATGACTGCCACTGTTAAGTAAAGCCCCAGTCCCCAGAAGACATTGTCCAACTATCCTCTGAGCCTGTGGACGAGTCATGCCTTCGCTTACTGCCGCATCCAAAATACCGTCTACACATATTGTCGTTAGGGCTATGCATGCACCAACCAGCACAGTTGCTAGGTTGAAAAGTGAATCGGGCACAAAAATCACCTTGCCTGCCTGTTCGAACAACCACGTCGCTTGCTGAACATGTTCTGCGGCTACATGCGATGGAGGCTCAGCGATCGCAGTCATAGATTGTCCTACCTGTGCACCCATGTTTGGCATTGCCCGCAGTATGGTGGCCTGACTCTCAACCTTGGTGCCATACAGTGTCGTATGAATTTGATCTGTTGTGACACCTGCCATGATACTGACAAGTAGTTTTCCCTTTAGTGCCTGAGAAACTTCCTGGTGTCCTAGGATAGCACTAAGCAAGTACGGCTTGTGCGCGAGAAGCAAAATGTCGGCTTCTCTAGCAACATGAACATTATCTCCAAAAACGACGTCAACTCTGTTTGAGTATTGGGAGAACGCGATCCTTAATTGTTCTTGAGAATCTCGAGTACGAACGCCGGCGATAACTCTGTATATTGGGCTGTGTGACTCGCCGGTGGACTTAAACAAAGCCAACAGCAAATTTGTTGCCATCTTGCCTTCAATATATTAGTTGATTGTGGCGATCAAGTATAACTGGGGACTAACCACATCCAATCACACCTAAGGTGAGTTGAGCCTGTGAAAGAGACATCTTCTCATTGGTTAAACAGTGAAAAGATTATTACCTCTTAAGTCACAAGTTTAGTGCCTAGAGTAAGCAGCTGCCTCTATTCAGATATTAAAACATGACATGCTGAAGAGCACTCTACACTTATCTAAAAACTGCGATTTTGGCCGATGCAATTGTCGGGACCGACACCCGAAGTATTACTTGGTTGATCATGCAGGCGTCGCGGATCGGTTCCGATGCCCATATTTCCTGTTCTTTGGTTTGTTAAATTTGTGCCAGTTGCTAGGAAGTTCTTGTTTTTGTGTTCACGCAATCGCAAACCTGATAACATTGATGCCGAGCACGGTTCAATGTCTGACAACCTCCGTAATTATGGCTGAGGCAATTGTGCCACATCCAATCAGGAGTTTTCTCTTGCCAATTGGACTTTTCGTATCTTCAGCCAATGCTCCAAACCCCGGAGATTTCTTTGCTTGATTTGATGGCAGAGCGGGTGGTAAGAATGCCCCAGATCATGAGCATAACAGTCAGTCGCGCTTCAAACAGACCAAGTCTAATTGTCATGCATATCTTTCAAACAATCACCTACCGCTGCTCAACCGCTTCCCGCACATAATATATGATTCTTGGTGGACTGAGTTAGTTGTTTCGGACTGAATTCTGTCACAGATATAACGGTCGACATCGCATATCACCATGTCTTAGTCACTGCGTATCTCCTTCCACAGATTGACCGCGACAGTATAGCCTACCACGCCAAGTTCTGAAGTGTTGCTTCAGCCTTGTCACAATACAAAAGTGTTCAAATTAACTATCAAGACAATAGTGCTTTATGAGGCACCACTGTAGATGATGTGATAAACTGATGTAATAGAGACGACCTGTACCACCACTGGTGGTCCAGATGCCTTCTTCGTCAAATGCTTTTGCCAATCTCCTGTTATGTCTTGCCTTAGAAAAGGGGGGCGAGGTACGTCGGACCGATTGCTCGCTACTGGAAACGGATCGCTTTCCGAAACTTTGCCACAGATCCGAGAAGTTTGCTTTGGCTTCATCACATTTTGGCTCACTACACAGTTTTTAGCGGGGCTCAAATACTGCAAGAAGCATCATTTTGTTGTGGTGTGTTACTTTGCATGAAATAGAATAAGTTCACTAAGCCATGAAGTCATCGCAGACTTCAGGATCCAAGGCATCTGCCAGATCCATGATCTGCGCTCCCGATAAGCCATTATCAGCAATCCATTCATCGAAGAAGGGATCCCCTAAACTTGGTAAGCTTGCATGGTCGGCTATCGAGGGTGTAGTAGGTGGGAAACGTGCAGCATTTTGAGTGTTCTGTGAGACATGGCCGTGGTGATTTCTCCCTAAGTCCTTCAGCATGTGAGCCAATTCCTCAACCTCTGACTTTCGCAAACCAGCCAGAACGTTGCCTTTCTCAGCCATGTACTCAAGAATACTGATGACATTGCTTTGCCAGTTCTCGGGTGGAAGGAGCTTGCGGTGGATGCTTGAGGCCATTACTAGCACAAAAGCAGCAGAATAGGCACTTTCTAGGTCAAAAGGAAGGAATATATCTGATTTTTCATTAATCCAAGAATCCAAAACTTCGAATATGTCTGACTCACCTAGGAGTTCGTGGTGTCTTAGCTCGGATAAAATAGTTACGATCTGCATCGCAGAATCGATGCAGACTTGTACAAGCCCTTTAGCTGAAGAAGAAAGTGGAAAGGCACAAGCTGGATCAGGGTTCTCAAGCCGAAGTTTTAGCAGATGAAATAACAAGGGCCGCGATGCCAAGATTATACACTTCCATGGTTAGCGATTTCCTTGGTCAAAGACGAGACTGAAATGCTTACATGATGATATGCTATGTTGAGGTGGGCCGCAGTGCGAGATATCTCTCCGAAACAACGATTTGAGAACGTCGTCAGTTCACTAGCGAGACCAGCAATTCCTCTGAGCACTGTTTGAGCTGTAGTAAGGAAGGTCTCATTGAGAGTTCCGTCTCTGCCATAGATCGCTGCACATATGTATCAGCACATCGTTCAACCTTAGATTGACTGTCTTACTGCTGACGACCTTGCCTAGAAGCTGGCAAATTTTCACGTGTATGATTTGTGCCGTTGCACTGGTGTGTGGCGCAGCTGTTGTCGATAATGGAGCCGTCATGTCATCATCGTGGAGGGAGTTAGGAAGACCTATCGAACACGATATTCTCCGGTCAAGCGTGTACACCGTCCACCAAATACGATGACCTCGATACACCAGGTCGGCACCAACAGCATCGACCTGCATATCCGCATGAAATCCATGTGATTGAGCCATTCGTATAGCCTGGCCAATCTGTCACAAGACATTAGATGAGTAATTTCTTTTGAGCATGCACTTACGTAGATGTGTGCTGCACTTCGATGGTCAATAGACTGGAGATAAAGTGCAATACAGCAAAGTATCTCTGTCGATTCTACAGGTTCATAACATAGGTAAGTAGTATCTGGTAGCAGTCTCAATGCGCGGGCAAACAAGTCGGAACCGGTCGGACCACGTGTAGGTTGTGTCTGTTTCACAAAAGCCTTGCCAAAAGCCATGAGTATCAAGAAGTGAACGAACCAGATTCGATTCGATTGACCGTAGGTAGCAGGGCTTTCGTAAAAACGGTGTAAATGGAAACTGAAATCGGCTTCGTCGAACAGATGTAATATTGGATGAGTTCTGAACTTCACACTTTGCAAATAGTAAAGAGCCAGATCCATCGATGGAATCCCGGCAATATCAGATTGCGAAATTGTCAAATCGACTGTCGAAACATTATAAACTTCTCCTTCTACGTGCAGCGAAGCCTCTGTTGATGGGTTGGAATGTGGGCTCTGGTTTACCATGTTCAAAACCTGTCGACTGAAAGACCATGTCGACGAGTGGCCCAAGTACCGTAGTCTTCCGGAGTTATCTGATATATATGTCGGCTGTTCAGAAACTAAAGGATTGGATACTCCAGATTGTTCCAAATCTGTTATCTCTTCAGGTATTGGCGCCTGGTCCAGCGTCTGAGATTCTCTAGTAACTATTGTTCCTGGTGCGATAGAAACCTCATGCTGCGGAACTTGTATTCTGATATTGTCATACTGTTCGAGACTGGACGCGTCACTATCTCGCACGTATGAAACCAAATCGTGTGCAGGTCGCTGCTCCTGGTCGTGCGTTTGTTGCTGCTGTCTCTCGAGCTCTCTCAGTCGGCTCTTCAGATCTTGCAAAACACTGCGCAATCATTAAAACGATATATTTTAGCTAAAGACTTTAATTACCTTTCAGAAACAACGACCTTTTTATCGTCGGAGCCAAATTCACAAAGTAGTCCTCGATTGTCGCATGTCTCGCATGGTTCGGTGCCTGAACATTTGATTTTATGTTTCCGACAGCGCCGACAGGCATTCGAAACTCTTTTGCGCGCTCTTGTCTCATTTTCACCCCTTTGTGGCATCTTCGAGTGATGTAGAATTTCCATGTGTCTGAAGCAGGACTAAAATTGGAGATTAACACTGGCAGATACGGAAGGTCAGAGCCACGTGTTACGTAAACTTCACGCGTTGCCCCGCAATTCTACAGCATTAATTTCTTGTCATTGCGAAAGATAAGAACCAACGAGAACACTGTAAGTTTGGAAAATAATCTTGCATACGCAGTGCAGAAATAGGTCAAGAATAATAATTTCGAGATGAAAGCTGATGAGTACGGTCAGAAGAATAATTACGAACAATGTTGCGAACGTGCCCAGCTATCAGGAGTTCCCGGAACAAGATAAGAGAGAATGGGTAAAATATCTTATTCCTCGCCAAAGATCAAGCAAAGGTATTTTGGAAGTCGTGAAAGCGATCATTCGAATAATGTAGCATTCTAAATCTATGGTTTCCAAAAACTTAAATCAATAAATCAACCCAGGAATGCGCCTCTACTCATTCTGATCTCCCAGTTCATTCTTTGGCTTCGGCCTTGGCAACAAGCTTCTGCTGCGCCAGTCCGCCCATTGCCAAAATGCTGTTCGCTCCGACAACCTCCAATACCGTAAACTCAACACCAAGTCTCTGCCGAAGCCAGTTTCTCAACTCAATTCCTATCAGACTGTCCATACCGAGATTATTCATGCTTTCATGCAGATCCAGCTCCTCGTCTGTGCGCATCATGAAGCCGAATAGTGTCTTGCCTATCTCAGTAGCGAGCAACTCCTGCGTGTCTGGTGACTTGAGCAGCGTCAGATTGGAGCTTGCGTCTCGGAGAAAGTTCTTCAACTTGTCAGAGCCGGAGCCAGAAGTTTTTGAGTTGGATTGGGTTTCGAGATTGCGATAGACCGACATGCGAGGATCCTTCCTCCACAGCGTTCGGTTGCTTGGAGCGCTGAGAGGTAGGGTAGAGCGGATGCCGAGTCCGATCTGCGCGCGGTTGGCATAGCCTTTACCAAGCGGTGGACAACAGCCGGGCTGGGAGCGCAGTATTGCAAGCTCAATACTATCTAGGAGTTCTTGCTCGTGGACTGTATGTATTGCCGTTGCGCGTAGAGTCTCCAATTTGTCAGGGTGTAATGACAAATAGCCAATGTCTTCGATAACACCAATGTTAACCGTTGAGCACGGCAGGCCAAGCGAATGGCGATATTGCACAAAGGCATCAAGGAATGTATTCCCGGCTGCGTAATTGGCCTGGCCCCACTGTCCAGCCATAGCGCCGACGGAAGAGAACAAGAAGAAGAAATCTAGAGGTTCAGTCTGCGCTAGGAGAGCATTGTGAAGATTCCATGTGCCTTGGACTTTAGGAAGCACTGCTTTGGACCACTGCAGTGAAGTCATGTCGAGAAGAGGTCCATCCTGTATCACGTTAGTATGGTTTCCTACTCGTATAGGCAAAGACTTACCTCAAGGACCATAGAAGCCTGCAAGACTCCTCCAACGGGCAGCGGTAGTGACTGAATAGTGTTTTGAACATCAGTTTCGTTGTAGACGCTCCCACTGTACAGCTGCACAGAGACGTTTTGAGACTCGAGCTCTTTGATGAATGGGTCATCCATTGGTGTTTCCCCTGCCGATCGAGAAAAGAAAGCAAGATGACGCGCACCATGCTCGACAAGCAAAGTCGCTACAGATCTGCCGAGGCCACCAAGACCACCAATGAAGAGGTAAGTCCTGTCTTGGCGGAGCTTAATGTGAGAGCGCGGCTGGGTAACGCGAAGTGGCCGTGAGTCTTCTGCCATGGAGACAACAACTTTGCCGATGTGCTGGCCCTTCTGCAAATATCGGAAAGCTTCTTCGATTTGAGTGGCAGCGAAGACCTTACATGGCACAATGGGCTTGATATGACCCTGACGATAAAAGTCAAGGGCTCTCGACAGTAAACTAAGAAGACGCAAGTTAGTTAATATAATCGAAGCAGATTAAACCGGAAACTTACCTGTGGATCATGTCAGGTCGATCATTGACGATTTGTAATAGGTCGAACCCCACAAAAGACCTGTTTGATTCGAATATCTCCATGGCGAGTTTGCCGTGGCCGACGAAGTCACGGCGTCCAATCTCCACCATGGTTCCAAACTCAGCAACACACTTCCAAGAGGCGTGGAGCAACTCGCCCGACAAGGAATTCAGAACGATATCTACACCTCGTCCATGTGTTGCAGTCATGATATCGGGCAGAAACGTTGTGTTCCTTGAATGGAAGATGTGACTTCGTGGAATCGCATAGTTTTCCATCAGAAACTGTACTTTCTCTTCAGAGCTAACGGTACAATAGACCTCTGCGTTCACCATCTGCGCGATCTGAATCGCAGCGATTCCCACAGAGCCACATGCCGAATGAATAAGAACGGATTTGCCTTCTCTGATGCCGGCCACGTCTTGAAGACAGTGTATAGCGGTACAAAAGACGCTAGGCATAGTGGCAGCTTCAACAGCTGGCAAGTTCTCAGGAATCTTAACACATGAATTGGAGTTGAGCACCAGATTCGATGCGAAAGAACCACTTGAACTGCAAAAAACTCGATCACCAACACTCAAGTGTTCAACGGCAGAGCCGACGCGGCTTAAAGTACCACAACTCTCATAGCCTAGACCGCGGCCAATCGAGTAGGCGTCTTCCACAACACCAGTCGCGATCAAGACATCTTTGAAGTTGAGTCCGACAACGTCAATGGAGATCTCGACCTCATCTGACCGCAAATTGGCTTCTTCTACCCGCATCCATTTCAGCGAGTCGATAAAGCCTGCTTTTGATACTTCTAGCTTGTAGAGAGAAGGCTGGTCGCCACTGTTGCGTAGCTCGCTTTCCACATTTATCCAATGGTAACGACTGATGTAGGTTGTACCATGGGAATGCGCCCATTCAAGGGTAGGATCTGCCTCTGGCTCTCTGAGGCGGAGCTGAAACTCTTGGAACACATTCACAATAGCTGTACTACCAGATTCTGTGGAATCGTCAAGCTCGAGCGTTGCAAAGTCCATGCTAAGCTCAGTCCGAGCGGTTCTAGCAAAGCCAAGAATCATTCCGTACCTTGGATCAGTGCATTCCATTTGAATGGCTCCAGTGATCCACAGAATGCCATTCTCTTGTGCGTCGGACAAGAACTTTAGTAGCTGCTCTAGCTGTTCTGGGGAAGCTTCGTGAAGGAAAGGACGTTGGATGTCGAGCAGGGAAATGATGTCCTGACCAGCTGGAGGCTTGTCGTGGAGAGTAATGATATCTACTGTAAACCCGAGATCCCCAAGGAGTGCCGTAACAGCGGCGGCTGATCCAGAATCTGCATCATCAACCAGAATGGTTACACCACGGCTCGTTTGCTTCTGACCATCAGTCGCGGGAACAATAATGTTATTGTTCAGATAGCCGTCGTAAGCTACCGCCTGGATCCCTCCGAACCCCGCGTTCAAGACTTCTTTGTTCCACCTTTCAGCAGATACAAATGGCTCGTTGAGTCTATCATCTATGTCACCAAGCCACCATCCAGATAATGTACCCATGATAAAATTTATCCACTTTGTTTTTGGATCGAGCTCCTGCAAAAAGAGACGTCCCCGTGGATGTAGCAATGTACGCACGTTACTCAACGTGTCATGCAAACTCGGTGTGGCGTGCAGAACATTGCAGGCAATGATCAGATCATAGTTACCTGCTTCAAACCCCTGCTCGATTGGGTCTTTCGAAATATCTAGAGTCATGTATTCAATGTTTGCATACTCCTGGAATCGTTCCCTTGCAGCGACGAAAAAGCCGGCAGAGATATCTGTATATGTGTATGATGCATACATCCTCTCGCCATACGCAGATTTGAGATGCGGGAGAACAGTATCAGTGGTGCCGCCCGTTCCAGCACCAATTTCTAGTACCTTCATGTTTGGCTTCCAGTGGGCGACGAGATCCAAGAACTCGCTGTATTCAGAGTTTTGCATGAAGTCGTACAAGTTGTGAAGAACTCCGTCTTCCAACAAAATGTCGAGAGGATCAGCTTGTGCACATACAATCTCCTCACAATGTGAGTATACTCGATGTATTGCCTCTGCAACGGCCAAGGCTTCAGTTGTTTTCAGTTGCTCATACATCTCGTTAATTAAGCCCACTCGGTCAGATGAGCCCATTTGAGCAATTTCTGAGCTGTCTGTGACCTGAGGATAACCATCTTGGGCCGCAAGGTCCACTATGGTTCCAAGCCAGGCTCTATATTTGCTGAGATGGCCTTCTTGCACGCTCAACGTAGCAGCACGCTGATATGCCTCGACCATACACGCTAATGAGAAGCGGTCGAGCAAGGAATGAACATCCGTTCTGTCTCGAGCAACTGTAATAAGAGTTGAAGCATCCAGAAGGTTGATGTCTGGCCGCCACTCGAGCTCAACTGCTGCGTGAGGGTCTTCACCAGAGGCATCTCCAGACTCGCCGATCCGGGATAGCGAGAGACCTTTCATGTCTACCACATATTTCCCGTTAGAGACTGCGATGAGGTCGCCTGACATAGCGCTCTTGGGCACATCATCTGCATAAGCTTGCATAAGGATATCGCCCTCCGCTGGCGCCACATAGAGCTCCTCAATGTATGTAGGGATGGCGAGATGTTTGAACTTGCGGGGAAGCCCTTGATAGGCAGCCGTGCTGAAGATTTGAATTATGCAGTCCAAGGACACAGGGTGTATGGCATATTGAGATTCACCCTCTCGGTTATCGTTTGGTACAGTGGCAATTGCCTCTTTCCTCACGGGATGAGCGCTGATGTTCTTCATTCCGAAGAAGCGTGGACCATACTCTAGCCCGAAACGCTTCATAACGCGATACCACGAACGAGTATCAACCTTGCGAGGTAATGACGTGAGAGTCGGTGCAGTCTTAGGAAACTCACTGCCACCTCGAATCTGACCGAACGAATGCTTGATCCATACAGACTCCTGTAAAGAAGATATGGTGTAGTCGTACCAGACCGAATCTAGCGTGGTTGTAACACTTGACTTACGAAGGCTTGTGACGACTTCTGTGTCCTTGCCCAAATGAAGGACGAGAGCGGATTTGATATGGACTCGTCTGGCTGTGAAGTCAGGTGAACCAGTTAGCTGACGGATTGCCTCTCCTGCCATACAAGTGTAGCCAACACCTGGGAACAGGGTGTCACCGGCGACTTCGTGTTCCTGGATCCATGGCACTTCATTTAGCCTCAGAATATTTCGCCACACGGGCTCGTTATTGGTACTTTCCAAGACCCTGGATCCGAGGATGTCGTTGTGTGCATGTTCCCGCAATCGCCACTCCTTGGACAATCGACTTTCAACCCACAAAGGCTCCTCATAATGCCAAGGGTAGAGTGGAAGATCAGTCAGAAACTTGCCCTCGCCATTGAGCGCACGAAAGTTGACGTCGTAGTTGCTCAGCCACAGTTCACCAGCAGCCTTAAGCAGGTCCACGGAAGCATCACTTGCTCTTTTCAAAGTGGAGAAATAGTTTGTATTGGAGCTGTGATCGCGAAGAATCTGTCTCAAAGGGCCAGCTAACGCTGCATGAGGACCAAGTTCCAAGAAAACAGTCGGTGATTTATTGGCATTGATTATGTTGTCGACTGCCGATGAGAATAGAACTGGAGATATAAGATTGTCGACCCAGTAAGCCGGATCCAGTGAACCAGCCTCGTCGATGACTGTGTTGTGAACAGATGAGTAGAAAGGGATCTTGGGTGAGCCAGGAGCCACGGTGTCATGCAGCATCTTAGCGTATTTTCCTTGGACTAACATCATGTGATGTGAATGATAAGCACATTCCACCCTCAGCGGACGAACCAGAGTCTCTGGTTGAGCTTCCCGAATAGCGCTCATAACCTCTTCAAGGGCTGCTTTATCACCACTCAAGGTGACACTCTCGGGACTGTTCTCACATCCTACAATCACTCCGGATCTGAGAAATTTTTTGACATTCTGGCGACTTAAAGCAACGGCCGCCATGCCGCCGAAGGTAATTGAAGGCACATCCTTGACAGCCTGACCTCGCAGATAGGCAATAGTGATGGCGTCTTCTGCACTGATAGCTTGTGCGGCGTAAGCTGCAGCAATTTCACCGGATGAGTGACCTACAACAGCGTCCGGCTTGACATTCCACGATTGAAGCAAGTCGATTAAAGCAATCTGGATTGCGGTGCAGCACGGCTGTGAGAATTCCGCTTTATGGAGGCGACTCGTCTTGCTCGGCCGCAGAATCTCCCCGACAAGCGTCCACTCTGGAGAATTGGAAAGCTTTTCCAGAGCATCATCTAAACGGAGCATCGACGATCGAAAGACGTCATTGCTGTTTAGTAGTTCCTTGCCCATTTGTGGCCATTGCGCACCTTGACCTGTAAATGCGAATACGAGTCTGGGTTTTGTGCTTCGAGTAACCTTGACAATACTTGCCGGATCGAAAGACGCACCTGATGAGACAACGCAGAAAGTTCGGTGAGATAGCTTTTCACGTTTCTCGGCAAGCGAGAAAGCCATGTCTTGCAGGGAATCTGGCGAAGTCCCCAAGTAAGACTCATGATCCTGAATTATGCGTTTCAGAGCATCTGGATGCTTAGCTGAGAAGGGCAAAAGACGTGGTGCCGAATCAAACCATTCGTCTTTGCCATCAAGACGAGACTCGTTGTTTTGTCTTAATCCGAAGTTTGCCGCCGACTCCAATAGTACATGTGCATTGCTCCCGCCTATCCCGAACGAGTTCACTCCTACACGTTCAAGACGACCTTCGGGCCAGGCTAGCGGCTGTGTAGGAACTTGCAGCTTGCATTTTTCAAATGGAATTTGAGGGTTTGGAGTGTTGAAGTTGATATTGGGTAGAATGGTTTTGTTCTCAAGGGCGAGAACCATCTTGATGACGCTAGAGAGACCAGAAGCGCCTTCACTGTGGCCGACGTTTGGCTTGACGGAGCCGATATAGACACCATGCTCGCCAAAGATGTTTGCCACTGCCTTCACTTCGATCGGATCACCTATCTTTGTGCCTGTGCCATGACACTCGATCATGGCAGTCCTTGAGAAGTCGGAGATACCTGCTAGCTCATGGCCTCTTCGAATCAGCTGTTCGTGTGCGATTGTGCTGGGAGATGTCAACGTCGTAGCCTTGCCACCAGCATTTATTGTTGTTGAGCGGACGACAGCGCGTACAGGATCGCCATCGCGGATGGCATCCGAAAGCTTCTTGACATAGATCGCCGATACCGCTTCGCCTCGTGCGTAACCATCGGCATTGGCATCGAATGATTTGCAAGACCCCGTTGGGGAAAGCACACCTTGCTCTTGCATGGTGATGGATGTGCGAGGTGAGAAGATGAGGTTCGCGCAAGCCACAACGGCAGCTTCGCATTCGCCAGAGTATAATGCCTGGCAAGCATCGTGGAGGCCTGTCAAGGAAGACGAACAAGCAGTTCGAATGGTGACGGAGGGACCCATAAAACCAAACTCATAGTGCACACGGTTTGCAGACATGTAGTCTCCGTAACCTGTCAGTCTGTAGATATGAGATCCTTGGGGGTCTCTTCCGTCCAGCTCTAGCCAATCGCCCTCGAAAGTACCCAGGTAGACTCCGATCTTGCGTCCACGGAGCTCAACAGGCTTCTGTCCAGCATTCTGCAAACATTCATACACAATCTCCAGGGTGAGTCTTTGCTGTGGGTCCATAGCTTCTATCTCTTGCTTAGTCATAGACCAAAAAGAGGTATCGGCGTTCCGGAAATCCATGTCGTCCAGGAAGTAGCCGAGTTTACTGGTGACATGACCAATCTTTCCAGGGCCATACCATGTGTCTGCATTGTATCTGTCTTTGGGCACCGGACCTTGCCCGCTTCTGCCATTGTACAAAAGGTCCCAGTAGCCTTGGGCATCGTGTACACCTCCAGGCAGTCGTATTGACATACCACATATTGCGACTGGTTCAACGAGTGGAGCATGGTCACCGGGATGATGGTAGGTTTTGTAGTCGATCGAATGATTTTCAGAGCTTGTGTCATGTACTGTTCCGTTGACACCGCCGTTGACACCACCGTTGACGTGACCATTGACGTGACCGTTGACATGGCCATTGACGTAGCCATTGATATGACCGTTGACATGACCATTGGAGAGGCCGTTCGCTTTTTGTAGTGGTGCATAGTCCGACGAGTCTGAAAGCCCTTTCATTTCATGCGAAGCCTCCTGTGACGACTTCAGTCCCCCATCGTGTGACTTTGCGATCCCGTTCACTCGCACGGCTTGTCCAAAACTATGAGACTCAGACGGGTCGGCTTCATTTGTGACGTGGCCATTGACATAGTCATACATCGTCAAAAGGGTCTCACTTCTGGTGATGGTTAGAGCATGAAGACAATAATGAAAAAAGTAATTAAATCGTTGCAACTTAAGGCAGCTTGATCGCTTCACTTACATTTCTCATCACGGCTATTCGATACTTGACGCGCCTAGACCTCTGGTAGCCTGCCGGCCCTGATATCACTAGCCGTTGCCAAGTTGCCTACACGATTCCGCTTATCGTTGGCGTGCATGCTGTGAAGGATGAAGGAGGGCCGCTAACTAAGTCGGTCCCATCGGGGTTCAACCTATTCAATTTTGCATGATCAGCACGTGGAGTCTACATAAAAAGATTGGTGAATTGTCCCGATTAATGATTTAGATTCAGGGCTTGCATAAGTGGGACGGTCAATGCGAACCTGATTACTTTGACTAGCCTCATTAATGCTGATGGTTGTGTTGGAAAGCGTTGAGAGGGTTCCGATGTCTCACGCCCGCTGAGAGACTACCAGAGGTGTGTATAGGTTCTCTTTGGCGCACGTAACTTTGGGAGACCATTATGAACATGTGTTAAGTGGCATTCAGATGTTTCTTAACCTGACCATATCAGCGACACATTGAAACCATGACGATAAATGGTGCTCACAATCACCTACAAGCAGAACCACCACTATGGATCGTTGGACTTGGAGCGCAATACCCTCCATATTTGTTCGGGCCTGAGAAACTAGAGCAGATGGTAGCCAAGTTTCACGATCCAGAAAGCGCCGCGTAAGACTATGTCATGCAAATCAAACCAATTCTGTACTGATCAAAGTGCTGTCGCATAGATTTAAGAAGCTTCTTGCAGTCAATAGATCGTCTGGGATCGAAACACGAGCCTTGGTCAGGCCTTACGACAAAGGATTCACGAACCTCACTAATCCTCCTACAATCTGCGAGCTCGATGTATTCTATCGTCAAGCAGGCGTCGACCTCACTGTCCAAGCTTGTCGAAAAGCGCTGAAAGAGTGGGGAGGATCGTACCAAGACATCACTCACACCGTTGCTGTCACGTGCACGAATGCTGGAAACCCCGGGTACGATCTGCTTGTTGCGCAAAAGCTCGGCTTACGTAGCAATTTGGACCGTATCCTGTTGCATGGCGTTGGTTGCGCCGGCGGTCTGGCCATAATCAGAGCTGCGGCACAGATACTGAATGGTGCCAGTCTCCGCAGGAAACCAGCCAGAGTCCTCGCCTTTGCGTGTGAGTTATGCAGTCCGAATGTCCGATGCGATCTTGCGGATGTAGCAGCAACCCGTTACATTGACGAAATCAACATTGCCGGAGCACTGTTCGGAGACGGTGCCGCTGCAGTTGTTCTCTGCAACGACTTCGCCATGACCCCGGAAGACCAAGCAATTTTCCGACTTGTGGACTGGGCCAACGATACCATTCCCGGCACGTACGGTCATATGGGTTTCTTGACAGATCCAACTGGTAAGCATGCCTGTTAATGTGTGATCAAGTGGAGATTTAACACAGTTCCTTAGGATTTCGTACCGTGCTAAGCAAAGACGTGCCGACCTTTACTAAGAACGCGATTAAGCCGACATTCGAGCGTCTGCTACCCTCTTTTCGTGAGCGTACCGATCAAGGCGAATTAGATGCGCTCGACTTTGATTGGGCGCTGCATCCTGGTGGAACAGCGATCATCGACGGAGCGCAGAATAGCATGAACCTGTCGAATGACCAGCTGAGGGCGACGAAGGAGATATATAGGACTAGGGGTAATTCGTCGAGTCCGACGGTATTGATAGTGCTTGACAAACTAAGAACTATGGGTACCGGCCGTGAAAATGTTGTCGCGGCTTCGTTTGGGCCAGGCCTAGCAATTGAGATGGCGATGATGCAGCGAGTTCGCTGTAGCAGTTACGAAGAATTTGGTGACGTCTGAGATATCGATCCGTCAGGAGTAATGGTGTTGTGATGCCTTGCAGAAATCCTAGCATTTTTATCCTGTAGCGACAGAGATTTCAACAGCAAAATGCCGTATTAGAGTTTTGCCTGGCCGCATAATTTTTCCTGTGCCTCTGTTCTGTCCTGATCAGTATTGAACGACAGTCTCATTAAGCCATCCTGAATCGTTGTTGCCACATGAACTCCATTTTCGTCGTGAATCTTACTGTGATGTACACAACGAGAATCGCCAATACGATCTGTCCAGACCTCCTGTGAGAACCATCTTTCCCGACCATTTGCATCAAAGGTAGCGAGACTTTGAGCTCCAGTATGGAAAATAACTGTTTGGCTCAAGCTTTTCAGCTGCCTACAATTTTTTCCAAGCCCCACATGTCGCAAGACAACAAAAAGGCTTTCCCGATCGCTAGCGTATAGATGAACACAAGCATCGAGGTTCGGATTATGCACAGAAGGTGATTCGGACCCGATAGCAGTATAATAGAACATTGTCCGGCGATCCAACGGAAGGCGTTCTTTGTTGAGATCGTGCATCGAAATCAAGCTTGATTTGAGTCCAGGTACTGACGGTGTAATCATAGGAGGACCTTTCCAGTCCATAAACTCCCTATCGCTCCAATTCGAGATTAGCATCAGGCCTATGACACTCTGCATCATCTGAGGATGAAAGACTTACTTTCCATTGTTGACGTTGGTAGTCGATGGAAGCTGCGAAAGGGCATTTCCTTGGAGCAATGGCTCATAATGCGAAATGGTAGCAGGTACCGCCTGCAGCTCGACAGTATGAGGATCTTCGGACTGATCCTTGAAGGAACAAATACAGGTGAAGCACAGCTGGTTTGATGAACTAGATGCAGGCTGGTGAACGTCGACCCTACAAACCCGCAGTTGACGGCCGTCTTTTACAAGGCTGACATGATACTGAAAAGCTTCATCTGGCCATGCAGCAGTTAGCCAATAGCCTGTCACGCTCTACCGAGAATCAGTGGGTGTCAAAATAGGGATGCATAGCTATGCAAGCATACATGAACGACAAAGTTCGGATCAAGAAATGCATTGGACGCCGCCCACACTGCTTGTGCAAAAACATGACCACCATATGTCGCTAGGCGTTTTTCAGCGTCCACAAAACCACGCCCGTCGGATGGTAGACCGCCACGCGTGGAACGGAACGTCCATTCATCGATAGGCTCGAGATGAAGCTGCTCTACAAAAGAGCGCAGGACGCGAGGGTGGGGCATCGGGACTTTGTCCATGACGTGCTGTAATCCAGCAATTGTTTCTATCGACCACGCTTTTGCTGCCCCAGGATTGCGCTGCACAATGAAAAAGAAAGTTGAGAGTGGTATATGGTTAAGTGTGGTTGGGACACCTTGCATTATAATAATCTGAATAGTACTGTGTCTTACGAGTCATGTCTACAGCCTCCCAACAAGCCACTTGACCATGATGACTTGGCGCTTCGATTTGCGAGTCAGATTGTATTTAGCGTGTATCGTAGTCTTGGTGCTACGCGCCTGAGAGTGAGCGCCAAAAATTGAGCGGAGTAGATATTTGGTGATGGCAGGCAACCTTGATTTTCTGCTTCAATGGACACATGACATGAAATAGAAATTCAAAATGACCCCCTGATTAGTGTCTTAACTTCACTCGATTTTGGCGCCCACCCTAAGCATCCAAGCCTGATTCGTTCATCATAATTAGTTAAATTGGCTAATAATTATGACCTTGCTGATTCTTACACAGCAACAAACGTATCACAGGTCGACAAGGTCGGCAATAGCAATGCAAGGAATTGGCTACGGTATTGAACACAGTTCTTGCAATCTCTATCCTTGTACTTGTCATAATCTCATCTTTACTGGCAATCGGTTAACCCTGCCGTCTTCCATCACCACAGCTCTCGGGTCGCTCGTAGAAGAAAGGCATCTGCACGACAATTCCGCTTAACGGAAACCTTGGTTACATAGAGCCGCTACACACCCAATGTGAAGAAGGAGATGAAGATAAGGATCGCCGAAAAGATTTTTCCCTAGCTCTCCGTGTCGAATCCGTGCCATAGCTCTGATGATCGGCCCGACATGATACACGAGCAGGACTTGGGCAAAGACCTGTTCCAGGCGCCGGTAACCAAGAAGCATAGCTTCAGAGTCGGTTGGCTCATAGACGATCGTAAGCGCAATGAGCAGGTTGGTACAGAGCAAGAGAAGCCCATACTGTCGAATTAAGCCATGAGCTGGTGTTGCAGGGCTGGATAATGTCTGCGATGGTCGCATCAGAAACCCAATCAGTGCAGGAGTCTCCAGCATGATGTGGGAGATGAGCCCAGCATTGGTCCTAAAAATCTGTTGGATTCGTTTTGAATCCTCAACCGACAACATTTGGAGTCGCCAACAGTGAGGTGTACAACAGGCAGTGGTGAAAACATGCGATTGAGGTTTATGCGCGGTAATCTTCTTCAAATTTGTTATCCTCTTAAATTTTGTGTGCCCAGTGGAGATTTAGATGTACGTCACTTGTCTCTGCATAGGGAAACCTTGCCATGGTCGCATGAACCTGACTATCCCGATTACCAGTATTGCATGCCTTGGCGTAGATCATCGCCACAAAAGTGCAAAGTCCATCCTCAGATCGCTTTGTTGAGGGATATGACTGGACCTGCTTAAACAGTCCAGGCTCCGATCCTTTTTTCTTTAGCAAAGCTTAGGTCTATCGAGCAATATCGAGCGAATTTGGAGATATCGACTATGAGCAATCCGGAGGACATCAAGTTACATACGAATTGGGAAAGCAAGAAACGACAGTTTCCTGCCAGCCGCTAACCATGGCCACAATTTCTGTGCTCTCATTCTTTGGCATCGTCTTTGGCAGCCTTGCCGCATATCTGTTGTTCCACAGGGTTAATGTCGCGATTCGCCGCCATCGACTTGCACGGAGTCGAGGATGTGGAAAGCCCAAGCGTGTTCCCCAAAAGGACCCTTTCTTGGGCTTCGACTTGTTCCGTGCATTCGAAGATGCGGCCAGCAACAGCAAATATCTTGAATTCATCGCTAACTGGTTCTCCACGGTCGGGCCTACCTTTGGGCTGAATGTCATGGGAGATGACATGATCTTCACCAATGAACCACGCAACATCCAAGCCATGCTTGCCACACAATTCCAGGACTTCGAGATGGGTCAGCGAAGAAGAGATAACTCGGGTCGTTTCCTAGGTACTGAGTCTTCAACGCAGATGGCAAAGACTGGGAGCATGGGCGGGCACTCGTCAGGCCAAACTTTGTGAAGAAACAAGTATCAAACCTAAGTATATTTGAGAAGCACGTGAGCAACCTTATCCGCCAACTACCCGCAGACCAGTCAAAGGTTGATATTCAAGATTGGCTTTTTCGCTTGGTGAGTGGCTTGATTATCTCTTGTGTGGCTTTACAGGTCAAACTAACCGTCCCTCCAGACACTAGATACTGGCAGCGAATACCTGTTCGGCAAATCAGCCAGCATTCTCAACAGCGATGCTACGGAAACAGCCAAGACATTTGCATGGGGTTTCGAGGTTGGAATGCACACGATCGCCAAAAAGATACGCATGGGTCGATTTGGTTGGCTTTACCGGGAGCCCAACTATGAAAAAGCGTGCGAGATCTGTCACAAATACATCGAGCCCATGGTGCAGCAGGCCGTCGCTGAGGCAAGGTCTCGTGAATACAGCGAGAAAAGCGGGCTTATCGATGCGGAGAAGGGTGGCATTGAGAACTCGGAAGAAAGATATACTTTCCTGCGCACGCTTGCTAAGGAGTACAAAACTGTAACCGAGACCGACATGCGCAACCAATTGCTCAACATCCTCGTCGCTGCACGGGACACCTCCGCATGCCTCATGGCGTCCACGCTCTTTGTGCTAGCACACCGACACGGCATTCAAGCGAAGGTACGAAGCGAGCTAGCATTCTTGAACAACCGCCCTCCGACGTGG
This sequence comes from Neophaeococcomyces mojaviensis, assembly GCA_030247915.1. Taxonomy (NCBI): domain Eukaryota; kingdom Fungi; phylum Ascomycota; class Eurotiomycetes; order Chaetothyriales; genus Neophaeococcomyces; species Neophaeococcomyces mojaviensis. Next base: position 72,929 of record JAPDRQ010000158.1, read on the forward strand.
GAAGAGCTCAAAGACCTGACCTACCTAAACAACGTGATCAGAGAAGTCTTGCGCCTACATCCGCCCGTCCCAATCAACGTGCGCGTGGCCAAACGAGACACCACTCTGCCCTGCGGAGGCGGGCCGGACGGCACTGCCACAGTATTCGTCGAAAAGGGAAAAAGCATTGTATACTCCGTATACTCGATGCACCGCCGACCAGATTTATGGGGTTCCAAAGCCGAAGAATTCACACCCGAGCGATGGATTGGCGCGAAGCCTGGCTTCGAGTTCCTACCCTTCAACGCGGGACCCAGAATCTGTCCTGGTAAGTTTCACATGAAGCCTTTTATAGTCGGTATCTAACAGTGTCTGCAGGGCAGCAATTTGCACTAACGGAAACGGCGTACACCGTTACGAGACTACTCCAGGCTTTCACGGTGTTTCAAGCTGCTGATCCAGGGGAAAAGTGGACCGAGTCTCTCACTTTGAC